>JBBYHQ010330494.1:0-14308 GCA_038382645.1 Spergularia azorica
ATCCATTGGGTCTCCAAAAAGTGGACCCAGATCCGACCCAAGTGGGTCGGGTCCTGGGTCCATTGCCATCCCTACCTACAGGCTACAGCATATGCCTAACTAACTAACCCCGTTGAAATTATGACCAATTCCGCTAGCACCATACTCGGTATATTTGTAGTGACATCCAAAAGTAGTTAATTTTATAAACGAGAGTTCGTCATAGCAAATATGTCTATACGTCACAATGCCAAAAACAACTACTCGTAAAAAGTTACCTAGAATGGACCATATTAGGCGACCATTCTTTTATTCCCTCGATTCTGGTTGTGAAGTTACCCTTACGATAAAAATGAACCCGAAACCAAGAAATAAAATTCGGATACACAAAAGAAACAAACATTCATATACACAATGGGCTAGAACGATTATTCTCATACCCTAATGCTTATTCTTACACTCCTCTAGTTCGTGTCTTAAAAGTAGTATTGTACTATTGTATCTAGCTTTTGTAAAAGGAGGGGTGGGACATAACCAATTAGGGCGTGAGAATAACCACCATCATGTACACGTAAAATAGAAAGACCCAAAAAGAAATCATTTTTGAGTAATAAGTAATAACAACAACATTTAGTTCCGAGAGAATGGCAATATCAATAGAGTCGACCAACATGAATCGTAATACACAATTGTGAAATGTGAGAGAGGGACTTACATAACGATCGAGAATCTTGAGTTGAACAGCGGCATCAGTCGGTGGAATCGGACCCGGGCCGGGTGGGTCCGGACCGTCACCACCGCAGCAACACATCCATGGCTTTCCTTTTGACGCCATTTATCCCTTCTTAATTATCAAACCCTTTAAAATCTATTATAATAATAATAATAATAATAATAATAATAATAATAATGATGTTATGATCTTGATTAATTATGAAAATGATTATAAACCAAAAAATATACAGTTTAATTTTTGTGGGTATTATGTAAAAAATTAGTGTTTGAACTTATGAAATGAAACTATTTATATGTAATGATCATTGTAGCATGTATATATATGGAGTGGAGGGGAAGTGGTAAGTTTCTAAATTAGGGAGGTGTGGTGTGGTAGTTTGTTATCAACTAGAATTAAAGCATCATCAACATTTTTATAGTATTTTTTTAAAAAATAAATTAATAATTCCCCTGTTTTTTGGATGTGTTTGGTTTCGAATACTCTTGGCTTCGTCGCAACTCGTAGATGACTGGTAGATGTGACCGTGCAATCCAAGTTCCATTTGTGGGGACGTATTTTGATTAGGATCGTCTTATGATCTCGTTTGAAGCGGAGCCTCTTTAAAGGTAGATAGGTAGAGAATGTAATTTTTATACAACGGGTCCTTTTCGAATTATGAAGGTAACTTCTAAGAAATACTATGGTTTCGTTCTAGTTCGAAGCATCTTTGTCTTGTTTTCTCCATTTTTAGTTGTATTTTCGATTTTATACCTAGAGGAAATCGTTACGAGTAGTAAATTAAGTGGATGGGGCGGAGTTGAGGAAAGTCTAGTAATCCAATAATGAGAGAGAAACTCTAGTTAAGACGTAATTGAAGTTGGTCTTAGAATACGTTCTTTCTTTCATTTACCTTTGGTAAAATGACATAAGAGTAACATTCTTAGAAAACTGTAAAATATAGTAGTAATCTTGGATTTTGCTTGATCTGCTTACTTAAAAATCAGTATTATGCATTATGAATGATCAAAATGCTTCCATTTGATTTCATTGTTAGCCTGTATGATTATTGATTCTGCTGTTAATCATATAGGGTATAGTCATCAGAGTGAATCATAGTTTGAGATCATTGAAAATGCATTGTGAGACGAGATAGTGTGGGAATAGCCGCTTCCTTTGTCGTGACAAAACAAGTAGCACTTCTTAAAAAATAGTTTGATTTCATCATAAAATTGAGGCTGACAGCTCAATAAGATTACAGCAAATTTCCCTTGTAAAGAAAAAAAAAAAGTTACAGCAAATTTCTGTCTGCAATTACTAGTGTTAACAATATCATAAGAAGAGCTCCAAGTCTAGTTGGTGTCTGGTGGTGCTTCAAGGCGAATGTAGTCATACATGATTCCGTAAAAAGGGCTGCCACCTTTAGTCTGAGTCAAAAAGATGGTGTTATCGCCTTGTACAAGTTTCGTGCCCTGTATGTCTGCAGTGTAAAGCCTGTACAGTGCATGAATCCCATGTCTTGCAATAGCATTATCATGCCCTATTAGTCCTGTTGTGAATACTGGTGCATTTGCTTGTGGATCGTTTACTCGCACCTGTAAAATGTTCCATGTAAGCATATAAACATATTTCTGTAAGGAAAAAACATGTTCTGATCACTAGAAGAGAAAGAATTAAGCAGGAATTTCTAAGACTATAACCTGTAGTTCTGCCATATTCGCCATTGCAAGCGCCAACCTCAGTTTGTAGACTCCGTTTTGGTTAACATTGTCCAGTTTGAACCTGATCTGCCATGTAGTACCTTGGTATGTGTTGTCTTTCTTCCTGAAAGATACTAAGATTATACTCAAATGTAACGAAAACTGAAGTTATCGGTGTAAGATCTGTACTGTTAGTTTACCTGGTAACTTGAGCAAAGAACCAATCTTTCTGATATTCACTGACACCTATGGTGAAAACCAGATCTTGATCAGGATACAACTCACTATATCTGTCCCACAGACCATACTGCCTAAACCTGTTTACCAGTGACGCGAAAAATGTAAGCTTTGCACTACAGTCAGAAAGGAAAGGAAAGAGATCAGCTAAGCACTAACCTGTCAGGATGGTTAAGGTAGAGCTTGTTGACATACTTAGGATCAGGGTCAGGGACATAGAATTCTCTGGCTGTTCTATCAGGAACGCCAATCTCCCACAATGTCTGTCCATCCCTTGGAGGTTTGTAGACGAGATCACCCATGTCAATCTCACAACCTATTGTTTCCACTTCCATGTTACCAGTTAGTATTGAAAGTAGGTCATTACCGAAGTTAAACACCACGTAAAATGAGGAAAGAGCTAGGACCTGAAGTTACAGAGATGGTCTCATCCGATGCAAATTCTCCTATGAAACCGGGAACCCAAGAATAGAGGTAATAGTCTCCAGCTCTAATATTATTGATGGAGAAATATCCATCCTCATTTGCCTTTGTCCAGAATTGGTAACCCTGAATCGGAACCAGGTAAGCAAATGGGTGGCTTGAGACTTAGTTGAAGTGTAAAGTACAAAAGTTAAAGGACTACTGATGTTCTTCAATTTCAGTCACCTTGCTTTCTAATTGCCAAGATTTTACGTCACCTGGGAAAGCTAACCCTACATACGCTCCTTCAGCAGGAGTATAATCATCATCAGAATACCTACATAACGAAAACATCAAACTATTAAAGTTTACATATAGATAGGCTGATTTTGAGAAAATGATCAAGTATATAGTCACTGTACCAACCTGTCACAGACGACCAATCGACCAGATAGGTTTCCCCGTTGATCTGATGTTGGAAAATCTTCTGAAGCAGGAAATGAGTAAGGCCAGCTTTCTGTTTCAGTGAGCATCTGCAGCTTTGTTCGTATAAGTGCTGTGTAAATGCAGGAGGTTCGGACATAAAAAATATGACAGGAGAAATCTAACCTGCTCCTTAGCATCTTCCCACAACAATTGCCAATCAAATTCCTTCGGCAGACAATTCAAGTACATGAAAACTGGGCCAAAAACCCTTTTCCATGGTTCACCATCCGCGAATTTAATCACCATGTCTTCCCCAACATAATGAGCACTGATGAACATCTGAAATTGAAAAAATACATCTTGATCCCATCCGATACACAGAACACCATGTTTTAGCATTGAAGAAGTACTGGATCAACGTTGACAGTTTGACTGTAAAATCACTCACAGCAAGGTTTATTGGTCCAACATGAGAGGTGAGATTCTGCTTAAGAGGGCCACCAGTCCGGAACTCATCACTAGGCGTTATTTGCCAGAATCCGGTAGGGGTATCCTTACATATCCATCCTTGGACTTGAAGATCCTTGTCCTCACATGAATACTGATATTTGTCATCCACCTGGTTCAACAGGATTTAAGATTATGTCTACAGCTGATACAAATGCAATAAAGCAATACTTTAAGATGCTTTACGAAGTCTGAATACCCCACATTCGAACAATTTTACATATATACTATGCTAACTCATGACAGCTTACCTCTCCTTTAAATTCTGGCTCGACTGGATTTGTAAGCAGAACGGCTTCAGGAAAAGCCAGGGCTTGGGATCGTTCAGGTAACCTGTCATCTGGAAGAGGCATGTGTCTCTGTCTGTCATCGGCCACAGCCATGTATTGAAACCTATTCATTAAGATTACCAAAATTTCACTCTTTCAGCTTTGTCACAAGTACAAATATCACACTTGTTGTGAATTACCACAAATTCACATCAAAGAAGTTGAGTAGTTGACATAATATTACCATTTCTTGTTAAGCTTGAAAACAATCCTAGTCTGAGCTAGATTGAATCCAGGCCACTCCTTTAATTTTTCGTAAATAGCGTAGCAGTAGAACCCTGATGAACCCTGCAGCACTATGAACCTTAAAGTTCAAGAAAAAAGGCTGTCAGATTAATGCCATCATATTTAGAGGCAAGTCATGTGAAAATTGAAGCAATGCGAGTACCTTCTATCAATGTTCAATGGAACAAATTTGCCCTTAAGGGAGGAGTCCCATGTCCTTAAGAAGGACACCTCCACCATTTCTTCATCCTGAACAACAACATTGAAGCTTGTTCCTTCGATCCTGCATACACGTGCCCAGGAAGAGAAAACTTCAGGATTCAGAGGAAATAAATTCACATGTATAAAGCAATATAGTTAAATAATGTAACAGTCCACTCATACCTGTCATAGCTTCCTGTTGTTCCTGCTGATCCAGCATCGATCCAGTTAAGGTCCCAATACCTGCATACACAATCAAGATAATAAAGCTCGAATAGTCCTCAACATTGCTTAGCTTCCTCACTACTGGTTATACTGATGTCATGTTTCACACCAATGTGTTAGCTTGATCATTACACTTCACATTTTGTTTGTCAGTGTGTGGGTTATTCTTAAGCCAATTACCACATACCCTCTATTGTCTTCTTCATTTGTTTCTTCAAGCAAGTTTTCTATTCCATTGTACTTTATCTTTGTGACAATCCCACCTGGATTTGAAATAGTGATTTCAAGTATACCGTTATCAATTACAACCTGCAAAATTAATCAGGCAAGATTATGATTTATGGCACAGTATATTACATAGTGAAGTAATACAATTATAGACGGAAGGCTTAATTACATAGTGATCCTGGATCTGTAGTTGGACTGATTGGAAGGACATATCCGAAGATGTCACTCCAAAAACACGGTTTTTCGTCCCTGAAACACAAGACTGAAAGAAACTGAAAGAACCAGAAGACACAGTACAGATTAAAATGTGGAACTTGCTTTCATTTGCATGTCATAGAAGTGTAACAAAGAAACAGATACTATATATATAGCTAAATAAGGATGTCATACAGTGACCTCTGCTTACTTGAAATAGAACTAAAGCAGAATATTTTCTTTGTGCTGTGACTTTTGCTCTTTGCTCATATTCTCTTTACTTAGTCGTTACTCGCCGTCCCATTTTCCCAATATGTGGATAAAAAGAAGCGTGGAAGTTTGCCATGATGTGAAGGATGAACAAGATTTACATACTGTGTGATGATCCTTCTAACAACATTAACGTAATACAGAAGCTCAATAAAGCTCAAAATGGTCCAGCTGCATAGAGGCTGAAGTCTGTCGTAATTTTTCTCCACTAATGTACTGAGGCAGTCCGTAGGCTTTGCTGGAAATGATTGTGTTGTTGTGCAGGCTAGGAAATTTAAGACCAGTGTGTCCGATTTTCATTTCCGTCAGTGCACTGAGGATTCGTGCCCAAGACAGCTCTCGGGCAGGTTCATTCAACTCCCTAACTGTTGAGCCAAGCTTACTCCTCTTTACGGCAATCTAAGGAGGTATGCTACAGAAAATGGTGATTGACATCAGTCCCTAAGTCCCACTTCACAACTCAATTAAACCACGACACACAATGTAGGAGAAGACCAGATCAATGGTTAAGTTAAAAAACACGATTCTGACCACAAGCCTGCGCAACTTCATGTCATGCAGCCAGCAACAAGCGTAAATTTCAGGAATTGAGATTACACAGTCGGGAAATCAAAGCTACTCCAGAACTCCTGCCTGGCAGGTGTGGTAGCCGACAATGGTCAGTGTAGGTCTGATTCCGCTTGTGCTGGCTACATGAAATGAGAATCAAGCGTAATATACTATCAGCTTGACAAACACCTCGTCTAAATACAAAACCCTTCAATTCATTACAAATTACAGGCAACATCACAAAATTGTCAAACAAGTGATAAAAGGTGCGCCAATAGCGCCAAATGAACGGACGCTTTGTGCCACAAAGAACATACATAGGACACAAGCACTTGAATGATCAGCAGTGGCAGACAAGATTGGTTGGTGAAGGTCACCAGACATATTTACTGCTATTGAGAACTGAATAATTGAACCACATTGCTCAGCAAAGGTACGAAAAGCCGGGTTTTTCAGTTGCAGACAAATCTGCACTCAATCACTACTTATGATTCAGATACACGTAAGACAGAGCCTCAGATTAACAATTTACTTGAGTGGTGTAATGTGCCCGCAATATCTAGCGACCTGGAGTGCTATCTGGTTTCTTCTGAAAGAGCAGGGACCCTAAGAAAAACGCAATTCCTGTGATGGCAATAGAAAATAGCAGATGCCTTCGAGCAAAAGGTGCAACCCTTCTTTCCGGTCGTGGTGGTTGTCTGTCAGCAGCCGGCCGACCATCCCTGCAGATCAAGTAGATCAATACCAAAGCTTCAGTCCGAAATATAATTGGGCCAGCAAACTAGAACTACGAGAAATAATTGGTGGCAAAAAAAATTCTGACTCAGAGACTCTTAATGATCAACTCATCACTAGGTAGACCATGAAACCGGGCACACAGTCATTACGATCAGTTAACTGAAGCAGAAACATAATATAGGTAATTAGGTAGCACTCTGATAATACTTTTTGCGCTCATCCCAGTGTTAATTCTCAAAAAATCTCACGAAACCAAAGATAAACTTCTCCAGCTGGTACTACACTATTACCTTGTAACATCAGACCAAGGTTTCTCTAAGCTATCCTCACTTAGAAAGGCTAAGGCAAAATGCATTAGCAAGATACATAGATGAAGGAGGCTGAATAGATGCAAAGCATACAAATTGCGGGGACGGATGTTAAGGGTTGATTTTTCTCTGAATTAAAACCCATTAACTCTTTTAATCAACTCATACATCATCATCATTGAATACCTCTACAGAAACCCCTCCTGCTAGTGGGGCAAGGGGGGTTCAATCTTCAATGTATACAGCCTATCAGCTGCATTACAAATGAGTATATGCCGTTTCCAGTTGACCCGTAACAGAAAACGAGAGACTCCCAATTTCACAAGAAAAGTATCAAAGGGTTTTAAATCAATGCCCATGTCCCAAAAAAATGAAAGCATACATAAACCTCAGTGACGAGCACATATTTTTGATAAAGCAGTACTGAGTTTAATAGTCAGTTACATGAAAAATGAAAAAGTAAGTCACTCAACTACTAGGTTATGGCTGTCGAAGGGCATAAATAGAGACTATCTAACGAGTAACGACAATAATGTTGCTCATTACCTGGAAGAGCCCGCATTACTTTCCACACCACCATTGCACGTTGTTTCATGGACATAACGATCACGCAGTCTTATATACCTGCTACACCGATGGCAAAGTTCTGTCCGATTACCACATACTTCCTGCAAATTGTGATGATTGATAATTTTAAGTTCTTTCTAATGGAATTTTAATTCAAACATGTGCACCTCGCACCAGAAGGAATATTTCCAAAACAACTCAAAATTTGCAAAACAACATACCTGATGTTCAATCAAATCAATGGCAGGCAAAGGAAATTCACAAAATTCACATGTCGCGATCCTTTGTGGACATCTTTCACCCTTATGCACATCCAAAATATCACGCTGCATTGTCTCACTACATAACGAACAAGACACCTGTTCCAAGAAGCAGTCCACTGTAAATCAAACTAATTAAGATTGAGACATACATCTAGATGTTCTTCAAAACCTATTCACTCCTTAAATATAGAGCCGGATTAGGGCTCATTACCACTATTGTCCTATAGAAAAAAAAGTACCTTTTCAGCCTTATGTTATATAAAAACTATAAAAAAAGATGAAGAACAAGCCTTATCCTTCAGCAAACAGTAAGGAAATATTCTTCAGAACAGCACATGGGTCTATGAAAATGTCACTACACAGTTCAACACCTTCAATTTGGCTCTCCATTATTTGAAGGGCAATACCAAAAAGAGAGGGTATGGGAATGATAACCCGTAATAGCATATCCACCTTGAGAATTGCCGGGATATTTCATGCACGACACCTTTGTAAAGACTCCAGCCATCGAAGGGAGCATGACATTGAAGTCCCACAAACTCCATGTAGCAACTGACTGTTTAAAAGATAAAACTATATTGCAGAGAACCATATTGAGCTCGCACTTCATCCACAAGTACCTACTCCAAGTTCTTCGCTTAAACATGCAACCCTTTTCATTTCCCTAGTCATTCATATTGAGCTTTCACAAGACACAAGGCACCAACATCTCAGGTTCTTGACCTAACTAAATGAGAATTTTTGGTTTCATGACAAAGGTTATGGGGAATATAAATCAAACCCGATGGAGGGTAACAGTCCAGACAACGCACAAAACACTACAGACAAGCCTTAAGATAGTGTCTTAAACTCGGGGATACAAACAACAGAGATTTGATCAGGGTACCCTCTTTTTGAAAAGGGTTTCCAGGATATAAACATCTCACCACTTAGCAAATCAATTTCATCCTTACTACAACAGTACAACCTACATACATTATAATGCCAGTGTAAGGGTTGGTAACAAAAAGCAGACATATACATCTTAACAATCTCGGCTAACTTCACTTACAGGAGCATGGCTGTTCAAGTAATGATCCTCCGCATGCTTTCTCGGGACCATTTCATCACAAACTTTACATTTCTCAAGATTCCGAGAACAGTGAACATAATGCAAATCAATGTTTGCCGAAGGAATAGGTCTATTGCTGAAAAGAAAAAGAAAACATGCATTAAAAACTTTTGCACTTGCAGCAAATATTCGAAATCATGCATTTTCAATATACCACTACAACTTCACTCAAATCATTACCTCACTGCAGAATTTATCAGCAATTTTCATCTCACTACCAATACTCTTACTCATAACTTTGTCCTTTACAGGGTTTCGACGTAATCAATCAGATTCTAACATATTACGCTTTCGCAACCCAATTTGATGCTTGATTCGCCAATTGAAACACATAACAAAACTCGTATCAAGAATTTGGGCTAAGAATGAGCGCAATTTCAATGCAACATGGGCTCTAGCTCATAACATTACACAACAAAAACCAACAATTTCTTTCAACTAAATCAAAATTGAGCTTCACTCCATAACTCCATAACAAACAAACAATCAAATTAACAAACTTCACCGACAAGCTACAACAATCGTAAACCTAGCTCAAACATAAAACACCCAGAAACAAAATTCACCAAATCCAATGATCAAATCAACCCAAAACACCATAAAAATCAAAGAAAATAGAGAATTATACCAGTGATTGCAAAGAGTACAAGTTTCTTCAGATATCATATCCATCTTTTCTCACAATCAAATCAAATTCTTCGATCAAATCCTCTGCAAAACAAAACTTCACCAACAATCTAAACAAATTAGACCCAAATCAAAATACCCACAATTAAGATAAATCAAATTGTAATAAACCCTTTTCGATTAAATGAAAAAAACAATTGGAATCGAAGGTTGTTGAACAAACATTACCTGTAAAAATCCAAGATTTGGAGGAGAGAGAAAATGAAAAAAAAGGGGGATGAAATCAAATTAGGTGGGATTTGTATCTTGTTGGAGAAGGAGGAGTAAGTGACAAGGTGAGTTCACACGACACGTCGCAACGAAAATTCGTACTAACTAAATACTGATTAAAACTCACTCTTCACTTTCGCTCTTGTTTCGCAATCTTGTACTTTACGCGGGTGTTCTTTCTAATGGAAAGTTGAGCTGAATCTTCTTCTTTAAGTTTGGGTTTACACTTGAACAATAATAAAGCCCAATTTAGATGAGAGTTTGTGGATTGAACCCACAATGCAACTCTAGTATAGTATGTCATCCTCGAAGGGTTGACGGGGTTGACGTCGTTCTCGATTGGAGACGGTTTTATATTTTTCGGTTTTACTCATTTGTTAATAAAATTGATAATGTAACAAACTAATGATCGGTGAGTTTGAGATTGTATTGCATAGGAGTTTAATTTGTAAAGTAGACCTAATTCGTAGTTACATAACCACATGTTATGTCCATAGGCATAAAGAATGGAGTCGTAGGTTTTGAACGATTTCCCGTGCCATTAACATTTTTCTAAACTTTCACATTATGTAAACGTACAGGGACGGACCATACATGCAGAATGCCAAAATCCAACATGGCATGTGCCAACATATGCGTTTGTATCGAAAGATTATACATTTTGCATTGTGTTAGTTGGCCAACAAATTTGGGAGCTCGGTGCTTTAGTTAGACCGTACTCGTATATAGATAGGTTAGGTTTGGTGACAAAGGTTAATTAAGTGGTCGGTTTCTACATTACACCTAGCTTCTTAATTTATGCTTCAAAGAGGAAACCTTTTACCAAAGGAGGAAAATTATTACATACCCTACAAATAACCAAAGTAAACATATAGTAATTCTAATGCTATACTTTTAGAGTAAACAAATGCTTAATCCATATTGTTGACATCACTAAAGGCATTACCAATATCGTCCCAAAAATCCTCTTATATTTTGTTTGATTGATGATTGACATTTGTCCATGTTCATTTGAATTATTATTTTCTATTATTAAGGACATACTCCATGTCTAATATTCACCCCATTTTAATACTATCATCCATCTAAAAATATAAAACGATTTAGTATCAAAAGTAACAAACACGTGCGGGGGGTTTTACTATATACCCAAAAGTGTAAGTACACAATATACTTCGGAAATTTACAAAATCAAAGACGATCATATATTTATTTCTCCATAGCTTTTTAGGTGTGTAGTGCTCGATTTACATATGAAATCGAGACAAGTAAGATCAATCAATAACGCACTCTCCATTAGTTATTATTTATTAACAATTTCATATTCTTACTAATTCCACTTTGGGCCTTTGTGACCTTTATGGTTTTGCAAAATTGATTGGGTCCAACCTTCCAACAAGTGATAGTGGATTAATATAGAAATAATACACTCTCGTACGATCACTTAGGTAGAAAATGTGTTATTGGTTCACGAGAAATATTCACGTGGTATTGACCAATAGGGAACGTTATTCCCAAACACTAGAAATCATGCCCGATTTTGGGTGTTAATTAAACAAATACACATCCTTGATTTGGTAAAGTCGATGATTTTGACGATATTAGTTATAAAGTATTCTCGATCAAGTGGGACTCTGATGAGGCGGCTAAGGTTAAATTGTTGGTTGATTCACCAATCGTGCCTAACAATTGCAAATAGCTCAATGCCAAACACTACAAATGAAGGTGAGAAATACGAAGGGTACTCGTCTACTCGATATCGAGATGTAATGTATATACCCTAATGTTGACATCAACGTCGGTTTAAATCTGATCGTTATATAAATGTATACTCTATACAATAAGGTTAGCTCTCGATCTTGTAATCGTTATTGTTTAGCCATGCATACTGTTAACAATGGAATTTTGGAACGGAATAGAAAGAGTATATGTTACTCTGACTTTTTCTTCATATCCTATTTATTTACCACCTTTAATTTGGGCACTATTTGCTCTTCTCATAGTTTAAATAATTGTTTTCGGGGGCAAAAGGAACCTTTTTCAAAGCAATTGCAAATATTCTTGACTTCTTGTATACGGAGTATAAAGTAGTAGTTCATTAAATTGTAGAGTTAGGTTAAATGTTTCAAAACGACGACTCATGTTGTGACACGTGTTAGAGATATTGTTGACGTTTCTGTGTGTTCAGAACGATGATTAGATAACAGTTGTCACTGTATAATACTTATTAAAGTATAAAAATTAGTAAAAAAAAACCTTCATAGGTTATACGGTACTTATTAAAGTTGTGACTTGTGAGTATATTTCAAGAGATCAGCATCTACTCCTTTGAGAGTTTTTTTTAAACGACGCATAAAGTCAGATATATTTATTAAAGAAAAATCAAACAACAACTAGACAGACTAAACAGACGGTCACACATCATTTTCTCTATATCAAACCAATAATGGTCTAATTCTAGAGTTTTTAAGAATATTATTTTTCTTTTATTTTCATGAGGGAACATTGTACTTTATTTATGGGTGTACTAACTAACCCTATTTAACAATTTTATATTTGATAATGTCGACATAGTGTTGTTGATAGGCACTAATCACCCAATAGAATAACATTTTTTCTGTTCCTAATCATGCTTTTCATGGTTAATTAGATTAATAAAACTAGTGGATGCCAAAGCCGATGCTTAATCAGGAAATGGGGTTGATTTACCCTAAAAGATAAAGCATTTTAATGGCATTCTCAATTGCATTTTATTTTTATTTTCTCCATTTGCTTCGTTTGCGTGATTGTCAGTGAATCATAGTTGAACACGTGGCTTATAGTTTCGATGTTTATACGAAACTAGATACTAGTACTTCAGAGTATATTATCTGAGGAAGGCACAATCAAATTGCCAAATTGGATCTAAACAAAGTTAACTATGTACAGTGCCAATGCCGATGATTTCCGTACAACCTTTTATTGTTGTTTACTATTCTGTACTGTGTAATATAAGGGAATGATTATCGACACTCCAAATATATTAATTTCCTTTGAGACATACTAGTACCACAATAATAGTGCGAGTTCCTTTTACAACTAAATATTTTAGAGTCACCGGAGTCCTGACCGCTTCTATTACGAGAGTGATATGATGGTACTTTAAAACTTACACCTCCAACTTTGGATAGTTTCACATCTATATTAACTAAGACGACGTGGTACATTTCAATGATCCAGTCTAACTCTCTAGCTAGTGAAAGTATATAGTCCTATTACTTTGTCTGCGTGCAATGTTACATATACTTGTTCATAAAGCTAGGAGAAAAAGGTGATGATAAGCTCATTTCGGAATATAGTATATGAAATAATTTATCCACAAAATCTACTTGATTGGCAAACAGATAAGGAAAGTAACCTTCCTAGATTCGTAACGAACAATTATTTGATTAAGGTAAGGTTAAACACATCATTATGTAAGCAAGCAAGATCCATAATTGGCCGAGCGGATTACAACTTGTTTTTTCTTTAATTATGATTACTAGGTCGTTTAATTAATTAAATTGCAACTTGCAAATTGTTAATTGTTGTTAGTAGTACTATTATAGATAGCAACACATACAATAACACAAGCATGCTTCTTTAATCATTTTCCAAAGTATATGGGGTTGTCAAATGTGTCATGATATGCCTAGATATATAGCCGTTGTATTATAGTACCAACAGTACCCACTTCTAAACTTGATTTTATGGAAAAAGCTCAGGTTTTTCTGTTTTAGAAACCTTAACTGTCTATAAATAGAAATCTTTCGTTGGTTTTGCTTTCCAACTATCTGATACTGACATGTTCACGAGCTCATAAACAGTCTGGCTTATTTATCAAGATATATAGAGTGTCGGCCAGTAAATGTAATTTTCACAATAATTTTGCAGAATTTTCGTACCATCTCTAATTGTAGAATTTTTCATGTTGTCCAAAAGTACGCTCCAAATCTCAAATGTCGTCTTAGGTTGCGTCTTTAGGTGAAGGTTAGTTTCAACTTTCAACCCTGATTATAAAAATATTCGGATATCAGCTGTTCTCCACTCAAAAAAGTTGTCTTTATCAAGATTGTTTTGTTCATCATCTCGTTCGTTTTATATTATATAATGGAGAAATATCCAGTTAAATATGTTTTTATAGAGAATTTTTTTTCGAAATAGGGCTCAAAAAATAAATATTCAACAAAATGGGTCGGATTCAAAAACGTTTAATGTTAT
>JBBYHQ010330504.1:0-14308 GCA_038382645.1 Spergularia azorica
TTGTCCATCTAGTAACACAAAAGGGGTAATTGGGTTTTTTGTTGCTTCCGCTAGTGATTGTGCCCATTTTCCCAACATACACAGGATTCAGGGGGGAACCACAGTAATTCTAACATACTTTTATTAGGTTCTCAAAAGTATGATGCTTAATATAAGACGGGCTACAAACATATAAGGCATAGAAACCATTAAAGGATTAGCTAGAATATTACTCCGTAACACTGCTAGCATTATCGAAGTTAAAGCTAGCAGTGTACCTAATGCCAGTCAGGTGATTGTCTAAACTCTCAAGATTACTAGACATATGCTTTGAGAGCATAAAAATTCAAGAGGACCCGAGGCTTTATTAGTTTCGTTTTTTGGGTGGACAGTGGCTAGCCCGTAAGGGCCTAAGTTTGACAGCTTGTTTGAGTACCCAACACTTAATTCAAGACTACAAAATGAATATGCCTAGCAGACTGCAGCTACTAAAGGCGAACTTTCCAAACTTCAATCAGTCACTGCTCACTTCAACAAGGTGAACTGGTGAAACTCTTAGACGAAAATTCTTGGTGAATTAAAGCTCAACCTTAAATTCCAAGATGCAACTCTAAAGTTGCCAACAACTACAAGTTTGCCTACAAACCCTTCAGGCCGTCACAAACTACCGCTGTTACCTGTCAAATTCTTCATGATGACACACAAATAGCTACACTATTACGGAACTGAAGCTAGTAGAGTGTATATGAATACACAGTAAACCTGTTCCTCTACTATTCTATAGCTCATAAAATCACAGTAGGAAACCAGTAACATCAATTTTAAGCTCATCATTTGTTTCTCTGGAACAAGTGCGTCTAAACTTCGGGCTCTCAAACAAGTTAAATCATATTGTGCAAGGCAAGACAAGATATCAAGTAGTAAGTTGCATGAATCAAGTTTCATACTACCAACAACGAAACAAATATCAGTTGCAAGAATCATTTTGTACATTACAATTTATGACATCATTGTAATGTTTGGAACAATGTCTCCCCATACAAAGTATTCACTAAGTAAACAACCAGAACAACAAACTAACATCACCCTCTCTCAAATCCTAGTAATTAGCAAACTAAACCCAAATCAACTTCTCTAATTGCTGATGTAAAAGTAGTTTAGCAATGAACTTACTACACGAAGACATCATCCGAAATCATCAATCCGCAACAAACTCCATATCCACATAATTAACCTGCCAACAACAACAAAATCAGTGAATAACAACATCACCAAAAACAAACAAACAACCAAAAACATGGGAGTAATAAGAACAATAAAAACCCAAAGAAATCGACTCACTCGTAAACTCGATTCACCAAGACCTCCAACACATGCACAATCAATCAAGAGACACAGTGGAATTGTTAAATTCAGCAACCAACTTAGAATCCCAAAACCCAACATAAAACTTAGCAAGACCTTGAAGAAAGAAAGCAGCTTGATAAACACTCAACGCCCCAATAATATCACCAAGAACACTCCTTCTCAACCTATTAGCATCCAAGAAAACACAAGTCAACTCCTCCAAAACCTCACCCACAACCTCACCCACTTCCAAACCCTCACCATCCTTCTTCATCCTCCACTCAACAGCCAACTTCCCAACCATCTTACTCTGAGCTTCTCGAGCACGCTTCGCAATTGCCGGAACCATCAACCTCAACCCACACTCTATGTGCTCAACCTTATGCCCCAAAGAACCATCCAAATTCCGCCACGCGTTCCACGGCATAATCGTATAATCCGAGTTGGACCCACCATCAGACTCGTCACTTTCATCACAATCGAGGAAAGAACGGAGCAGATTAGTGAAGATGTAAGGGTGGAAGTCTCCGAGCCAAAGGAAGGGTTTTTCGAAACCGGTTCGCCACGGCGGGAAAAGGAGCTGGGAAACGTCGTCGTTTGAGGCGGCGTCGAGGGCGGCCAAGTAGGTGTTGAAGTGGGCCAGGAGGAGTTGGGTGTGGGTGGTGAGGAGGAGTGGGTCCGACGATTGGGAGGCGGAGGAGGAGAGAGAACGGGTTAAGTGAGGGAGAAGGGTGGTTTTTAGGGTGGTGATCCAGTCTGTGTAGAATTCTTTGAATGGTCGCGTGTTCTTGAAGCGATTGATTATTGATTTGATCATCGTTAATTAATGGAGTTTCTTGAGAATTTTTTTGGTGATGAATTTTACAGAGGAAAATAAAACAGAGGAGTTGGGTTTATATGAAGAAAGAAAGGGAAAGGGGATTACCGGTAATTTTGACCGTTGGTTGTGGGGTCAAAGTAACTGATTTTGGGGTTATGGAGGGAACTCTGTTTCTTAATTAGCAATGGAGGTTTCTATATGCCTTGGATTTTTGGGTAAGATGAGAAGATTAAAAGTGATAAGGTTTGTGTAATAATCGATAGATTTATAAGTATCCGTTGGTATTAAATAGTCTGTAGTATTGGAGGTTGAGCTTTTTTTAAAGAGAATGATGAGTTTAATGTCAACAAAACAAAATAAAGATGGTTCAATTAGTCTTAATTATTAACCTTTACGACCCAATAAAGTTGATATGACACATGTGAACGAATTATAAAATGTGATTTAGACAAATGCAGAATCTCGAATTTGTATGGATTGAGCTCGTGTATTTGTTTGTGATAGGACGTGAAACATGTGATCTGATCACATTTTTGTCCGTGCTTGTTTTTTTTTAAAGCATTCTTTGAAGAAATTCTTAACAATCCCTCAAAAACATAATTATTTCCACAGTTCAAGCAATTTCTTCGAAAAAATCGGAGTTGTTACTATTAATATTACAAAAATCCAAATCACAGTTGCCAAGCGAGCTATTGGGCTGACCATCGTCCCTAGGCCTGGATCAGATACGGCCCATCACAAAGGACACAGCCCACTGACAGCCCTTTTCGAAGCCCACACATGTCCCGTACGATTTAATTAAGTGACGTGCTGTGAGTGTGATAATTAACAAAGTGCATGCCTCAGTTTATCTCTGTGATGATACAATCGTAATCTTCTTTCCTAATTAACGCAACAAAGTCAAACGCACCACATGCAACAGCCAGTAAGATCACAGTACTTTAAAAGCTGAACTTCATGCACACTATCCACTGTCCGCACCACCCGATCTCACTTAATAACCTTATTACCCTCCCACCTTATTTATCCTCCCTTGGAAGAGTTGGAACGACTGAACGAGTAAAAATTACCCGACCTATTATTAGTTTAAAGGCTTATCATTGAACTTGTGCTGATTAAAGCCACTTAAAAATCCACGCAAATTTTCAACCAATAATCCACATAAACCGTTTAAGTGAGGCCTGCCATACTGCATTACTGCCACAGACATCATCGGAGTCCTAATCTATACGGTTATACCTCGAAGCCCAAATCTGTCATTTCACCCCAAACACAACCCCAAACTACAAGCGTCACATAAACAAACAAACAAACAAACAAATCACAAAATCCAATCTAAGCCAAACCACTCTCCCACTCCCATGTTTCCCTAATCTTTCTCAAAAATTTAAAGAAAATTTAATTTAAATTAATAACAAAACAAAACACTTTACAGTGAAAACACCGACACTCATCTGACAATCTGAACCACTCATAAACAAACAAACCTTTCAAATCTCCAATGTCACCCCTCAATAACCACCGCATCGCCACCACTCTCCTCCTCATATTCTATCTTCTCCGACAAGCCTCCGCCGAAGACGCCTCCGCCGACTGCACAGGCCGTTGGATCCACATCAGAAAACTACCCTCCAGATTCAACACCGACCTTCTCGCTAACTGCTCCTCGTACTTCCCGCTATTCGACGACTTTTGTCCTTACTTGGCCAACCATGGGCTGGGCCAGAAAACTCACAACCGGTCCCACTCATGGTACCGGACCGACCCGCACATGTTGGAGCTCATCTTCCACCGCCGCCTCCTCGAGTACCCTTGCCTAACCCCCGACCACCGCCAAGCCGACGCCGTGTTCCTTCCTTATTACGCTTCCCTTGACTCGTTGCGGTATTTATACGGGTCCGAGTACAACTCGTCCCATTTACATGGGATGGAGTTATACCGGTATCTCCGTTCTCACGACCCCGAAATCTGGAGGAGATTTTACGGCCATGATCATTTCTTGATCATGGCGCGTACCGCCTGGGATTTTTACCAGCCCTTACCGCCACCGACTGTTGTCCCCCACCAACAGGCGGTGGCGGATGGGGCGGCGGCGGGGTCGTGGGATGAGGACGAGAGGTTGTGGGGGACCTCGTTCCTCATGTTGCCAGAGTTCTTTAATGTGACCGCGCTCACGTTGGAGGGACGGGCGTGGCCGTGGCAGGAGCAGGCTGTGCCTCATCCGACGTCGTTCCACCCGCCGAGTTTGGCGCTTTTGGAGTCGTGGGTGTTGAGGGTGAGGCAGTCTCGGAGGAGTACTCTTATGTTGTTTGCTGGTGGTGGTGGGACGTCTGTTTCCGGGAATCCGAATATCCGACGGAGTATTAGAGAGGAGTGTGACGGCCAGAATTCGACCGAGGTTGATCCTTCTGGTCGGTTTCAGAAGATTTGCGAGATCGTTGATTGCTCCAATGGTATTTGCGAGCACGATCCGATAAGGTAGTTAAACCTCGGAATCATTTGACTTTGGTGGCGAAACTTGTTACACTCTGTGTTGTGTTAATAATTTGATTGTCGAAATTGGAATTGTGTGACAAGTTACTAATTTTGTGTGTGTAATTTTGATTAGGTTTATGAAGCCAATGCTGCAGGCTAGCTTCTGCCTGCAGCCACCAGGGGAAACACCGGCAAGGCGGTCGACATTTGATGGGATAATTGCAGGGTGTATACCTGTATTCTTTGAGGATCAGTCAGCAAAGACACAGTTTAAGTGGCATCTACCACCAGCTGAGTTTGGGGAGTTTTCGGTGACAATACCGAAGGAGGAAGTGGTGTTCCGAGGGCTGAAGGTGGTGGATGTGTTGATGGGGATACCAAAAGCCGAGGTGAGGAGAATGAGGGAGAAAGTGATGGAGATGATACCAAAGGTCATGTACAGGAAGCATGGGAGTTCACTGGGGTTGAGGACTAACAAGGATGCTTTTGATATTGCTGTTGAAGGCACATTGCAGAGGATTAAGGATAGGTTGAACCAAGTTTCTGATCCTAACTTAAATGATGTGAAGTAGAAGTCACTCTTGTTTAATTTCCACAGATTTGTTTTCTTTTTTATCTGATTCTTTTGTTACAGGTATATATATGTGTGGCATGATGTATTAGTATTACTGACCTGCAACTTTAATAAATCTTGTGTCTTGAACATGACCTTTGATCACAATCTTCTGGTTTTCCGATGATGTTCAATACAGAACTATTTCGCGATCAGTAGCTCCATAATGGTATATCAGCATCAGTCAGTAGCTCTATATTGGTTTATCAGCACAGTGGTCAGTGAATTGAACATAAAGCATCTGAATGCAGGATTTATGTGATACAATTTTAGCAAGGGAAGCCAAAGAACTATATAAATCGTGAATTCTGTCATACAAACATTTGACGTATAATGTACCGTCTTTTTCATTAGTTTACAGCTCGTAAAGAGATTGCAAAAACTTTGCAAGAGTGCTACAACAAAATCAGTTTTACATAAAAGGGGGTCTAGTTCAATAGATAGGAGAAAGAGCTTGAAGCTCTTACCTGCCAAAATCCTAGCTTTGCTAACCCTGAGTACCCGACCCAGGGCGAAACTATGGTATGGAAGCTCAAGACTTCTTTGCCATGGTGAGAACAAATACAATGAAAATGGCACCTAGAAAAATTGAACTTTAACTTAACAGAGGGTAACAAATAGGGGCCTCACTTGTGGAGCGTATCGTGATTGATTTCCGATTTTCCGGGTGATAGCTGCTCTCTAATCTTTTCACAACTTGGGGGCAGTGAGACTCTTTGAGCACTGCAAATCTGCAACTCTGCAAAGTGCTGACTGACAAGTCCCCCTCTTCATCTGCTACATGTTACGCCATCACAGAGCTGAAATTGTTATCTTCTTTATCCCCATCTAATAATAGCCGAACCCCATGTAAGACCAGCACCGAATCCAGAAGCTGCAATGACATGTCCTGGTTGAACGTTCCCACTTCGAACAGCTTCATCCAGTGCCAAGGGAATCGATGCTGCACTCGTGTTCCCGTAATTTGCCAAATTTGATATGACACGCTCTGAAGGGACATCCAGCCGTGTTGCAACGGCATCAATGATCCGCTGGTTTGCCTGCAATTCAAGAATAGGCCATTATATCGGCTAGAATACAAAGTTGAAGCTAAATCGGTCCATAAACTAATATGCTAAAATGAGCGACCACAGGTCCACAGCTATGTACATGCTACCAAAAAAATTAAATCTTTTGTTTACTTGAAGGGAGATAGACTAAGGTTAGAGTATTAGAGTGAGTTAGACAATACTCGAATCCAGGCATATACTTAAAACGGAGGAGTCTTTAAAACCCGATCTTTCCAAGGCTCTGGCGCTCAGCCAATAGCGCAATAACACCTTAATTCCACTCCTAAGGATTACTTATTTCATGACCTACAAACATCTACAGATACTGAACAAAGAGGTGAACGCAAACACATGTTGGGTATCTTACCTGATGCAATAGCAACCAATCGATATTGGAACCATCTAGACCAGCCTTCTTAAGGGCAGCCTCGATAGACTGAGGCACACATCGAGCAGCGAAACGAAACACCTCTTTGCCATTCATATTAATACAAGAGTATGATGCGCGGTGAGCGGGCAAACCCGTCAAAGCACCATTGGTACCCACTGCCCCATCTGTTTGATCATAGTCCAAGGAAGCATTTAAGTGCCTGCAAGCATACATTAGGATGTGAGAACTTTGACTTACATATGTTAGCTCAAATGTAGTAACACTCACGCATACCTTATACCATCGCCATCACTATGTAGGTCAAAAGAAAATATCCCGTCCTCTTCACTATCACAAGCCTGCATCCAGTTCCAACACAAAATCACTGTGCAATACTTTCAGGTTTCTAGCAAGACGTCAAGTATCACTCAAGTCGTACAAAATAATAACACCACTGACCATAAAGTCTGAAATAGTGTTAGATTTGAAACAATCAAACATGTACAGGGTGTTATCTACAGAGGACTTTCATTTTCTATGCTCACCCAGTTGTGGGAGTGAATAATATAAGGACCAATTCGTCAATTTCACGAGACAAAAAAAGAGCTACACTTTCATCAAGTAACGAAGTTGTCCATGTAAGAACTATATGTTCTTCAACTAGCTATCCCCAGTTGGATCAATAATCGGTAGCAGGGCTGGTAGTGACAACTTGTTGAAAAGTTAGGACCATCATGAAGAGAACTAAAAGAACATTGGTAAGAATATAACTAAAAGATAAAAAAAAGATGACTACAGGCACACATCTCCAGTAAGAGATGCATTACCTTCATTCTCCTATAGGCTATAGCACCTTAAAAACTGACATTAGAAAGAAAACACACTAATACTATTTATTGAAATACCTAATACCAGAGGGTGCTCACGAAGACTTAAAATGTACAGCAGTAGAAGAACCAAAGATGGAGATACAGAAGGGAAAAGTCTGGTGAAAATAAGAACCTTACCTGTACTACCACAGCCCCGGCAGCATCCCCGAAGAGAATGCAGGTTCCTCTATCAGTCCAATCAACAAAACGAGAAAGAGCATCTGCACCTATGACTAAGACATTCTTAAATCCACCACCTGGAAATTGGAAAGAACACCATCAATAATTTGAAAGTCATAAACGTAAAGAAATTGCAATGGAGCAAAGAAATCAAAGTCAGTACCCCTTACGTGACAAGCAGCTGAGACCAAACCCAGCATGAAGCCACTGCAAGCTGCGGTGATATCATAGGCCAAAGGATTTTTGCTGCAACCCAGAGCTTTTTGTACCTGATCAATTAAGAAAACACAAGTTACATACATATACTGTATTATAAATGTACAAGGCTAGCATCCAAAGAAGCACTTCATAGGCTTCGACTATTGCCATAACTTCTTTGCGTACATCAGTATAACTCCCATAGCGCACTCTCTCTGAGGCCAATAATCTCCGTGAACTCAGAGTACCTCATGTTGGAGAAACTATGGGATTCTCTCAAGGTTGCAAAAGAGGACATCATAATGTTTAAGGCTTTGAACTGAGATACACATAAGTTACAAGCAGTGGAACACCATGCACAACTCAGCAAATTCATGCAAGTTAAAGTACTAGAAAACTATTCTACATGATCCAAGCCTTTGGTCACCAACCACTCAATCAGTGGTACAAAATTCTTTTAACCACCCCCCCCCCCCACGGGAAAAGGGCTTTAAAATAGATCTACTGGACAGTTCTGCCGAAAGAAGCAACAAAAGCAACTCGAATCTTGTGTCCCTGCCTTCCTTTCAAAATTTATGAAAAAAGTACGTCAACTCAGAGCACCAGACTACAGGTAGAAGTATCACCACATCATATCATCTCAGACATTTAAAACAAAAATCCAGTGCAAAGGACTCATATTCTAATAGCGTAACGAAAAGACGTACCTGAGGAGCACTCCCAAAGAGGTCCTCTGGAGTAGAAGTACACATCAAAATAAGATCAATATCGTCTGGTTCAAGCTCTGCCATTCGAATAGCATTTCTTGCTGCTTCTGTAGCCAAACCTACCAAGCTATCATCACCTGTAATATATCCGGAGCAACAAAACACAATGTCATCAGATAACTCCTTGAGTCAGAGATAAGCATCTATCACAAAGAAGCAATGATATTTTGTGTTAGATAGCTTTGTTTGCATGGTTTTCAGCCCGGAATAAGTACTCCTTACTAAAGAGTAGACATATCAGCTCAGACCTACCAATTATCTATGTTAAGACTGATGAGCATTTCTCAAACACAAAACTGTATGAACTACTCTTACTTCAAGGCGACACTTTTAAGAGATTTTTTTAGTGTCGCGCAGTCAACGAATTTATACCTGAAAGCACACGACGATTGCGAATCCCTGTTCGAGTAGCTATCCATTCATCAGAGGTTTCAACCAATTTGGAAAGGTCATCGTTCGAGATCTGGAGCTTTGGCACCGCTGAACCACAGCCAACAAGTTTGCAACCCTTGTATACAAGCCTATGGCAATAAACATCAGATGCTTAAAAGTTATAGTCCAAAGACTTTAGAGTGCCCAATCGACTTATAACAGAAAAATGGGGGGGGGGGTTATTAAAAAGCACCAAAAGGAAAGATTGAGTTATTCGCTATAAACAGAAGCACTTCGACAGGCTTAGAAAAGTTATGACAACAATAACGAGGCACACAAGCACTCTATATCACACACAGAAAGGTCCTTGGCTATATGATTACCTTTACATTGATGCTGCCACTTCTTAGCTTGTCAAAGTTTAGAATGCAAGCTCACGTATAGATTGCTCGAGGTTTCTTTTTTATTTCACGAATTAGCAGAATGCACGTACGAGTGTACGACTATGGCTTGAGTATAAGAGTAAAATATGGGGTATGCCAAACATGTTGCCGCTTTATTCAGGTGGATGTTTTGGTTTAACATTTAAATCACTACCAACATGTGTACTATGCTTGTAGAAACAAAATGTTAAAGTAAATGTGACTACTTCTGGCTATTTGAATGGTTAAACCTTGCTATATGCTTCAATGTGACATACAGCAGCTAATTAAAGTTACTATGTTTGCTGGCATTAGAATCTTATGGAGTATAGATAGGTGAAGTATAAGGTTGCCTCCATAATCTTTAGCTTGGAATGTCTTTGTGAAAACTTAGAACTAAGAAGTATTAAACAACAGAGTTATTCTTAATGAAATTCGTGGCAACTCTGATAGCACCCAACTAAGACCTTGTTCTGGGTAAACGTATTCATGTTTGTGAAGTAAAGTGTAGAGTTTTATTGATACTTGATAGTATGCACTATGCAGTTTCACGAGAGTAGCTTGCTTTTGGTAGAATTTGTCTCTTCTTAGTTTTATAAAACCATATCCAAGGAAATATAAGCAAAAATGATAACATTGCACCAATCAATGAACATTTTTAAAATGGCCGAAAAAGCAGTTTCTTATCTCACTTACCACTGCTACTGCTAAATGATAGGTCAGTAGGTAAGCAACTTGTTATATCAAAATGTAGATTAGAGTTTGAAGATGTGGGAAAGTCAATCACAAAAAAAAAGCATCCTTTATCATGTCTACTGTCCATGGAAGTTGAAGTGTAGCACCAAAAAAGTATGTTCCTTTGCACATTGAAAACTCAGCTTCAGAAAACAGTTGCAACTCTGCCAAGCAATCTTGGCTAGGCTGGTCATACCGTCCTCTCAAACTATCACTATCACACTTATCACCTTGACCTTCAGGGTCAGGTCTGAAGTAAGATCATCAGAAATCTCATACGACTAACTCGTGCAGTAGCTCAATGAACTACGATATCCAAATTAGACTTAATAGAAGGGTGATTTGAACAAACTCTTGATCAAAATTACCTAAAGAACTCCGATTTCATCTCCCAATTGAAACCACACCAAGGAACCTAACTCCCCCGAGCAGTCTATTGAACCCTCAAACCTTCAAACTTAACAAGACAGCTCATTTTCACAAGAATGTACCTCCTAAACATTGCCCTATCTAAACCCAAACATCTTCAAACCACACCATTTTGGAACTACAGCCTTTCCATCAACTTTGAGCAAGATCCACCTTAACCAAAACTCGAATCTTTCATTCTAATCATACTCTGATAAAGAACACCAATTTCATCTTGCAATAGAAACCTCACCAAGGAACCTAACTCCCCCGAGCAGTCTATTAGCTACCTAAACTGAAGAGTCAAACCTCCAAAATAAGCAAGACTACCTCATTTTTACAAGAATGTACCTTCTAAACATTGCACAGTCTACCCCAAATTATTTGCACAAACAACACCATTGTGGAATTACAGAACTTCCATCAACTTCAACCGAGATCCACCTTAACCAAAACTCGAATCTTTCATTCCAATTCACAGTCTAATAAAACCGTAAAAACCCGAAAAAATGCCGCATATCTACTCCTCAATAATACATCAAACTAATTTTGGCTCATGCCTCACATTCAATTCATATCACCTTCACCAAATCTCACATCTTTCGTTCTAATTCATGCTCTAATAAAACCGTAAAAACCCGATACAAATGCAGCATATGAGCATATCTCCTCCTCAATAGTACATCAAACTAACTTTGGCGCACGCATCTCCCATTCGATTCGAATTCACTAAATCATCATTTCCCTTGATCACGAATTCATAACCACTACTTCCACCATTGTTCACGCAACAAAAACCCGAGTTTTTACAATCAACAATGTATCCAAATCCCCACATAC
Source organism: Spergularia azorica (assembly GCA_038382645.1). Classification (NCBI taxonomy): domain Eukaryota; kingdom Viridiplantae; phylum Streptophyta; class Magnoliopsida; order Caryophyllales; family Caryophyllaceae; genus Spergularia; species Spergularia azorica. Next base: position 11,445 of record JBBYHQ010330504.1, read on the forward strand.
ACAATTCAGTATATTAGTATCAAAGTCTGAAGGACAAAATTGAAGCGTAATGCACAATATACAACATGCAAACACCAAACATAACACTAAAAACAATATAAAATCAAACTAATCACCAATTAAGCAAGAAATTAACACAAAAAACACAGCAAATCAAGCAAATTAATCACCTTGGTAGAGCTGATTGAGAGGGAGAAACATCAGCAGCAGCACCACCAATTGAAGAAGTACAAAATACCCTTTTGGGGAAACCCACATAGGAACAAAACCCAGATCCATTTAACCCAAAAGATGAAGAAATTCTGTGTTTGAGTGAAATTGAAGGTGCCGCGAAAAACCCATGTCCATATGAAGTTGCCATTGTTGCAGGAGGAGAGAGAAAGTTGAGAAATTTAGGTGGAAAAAATATTTGGAGCAAAAATTTGGGTTGGAAAGTAGAGATCTTTAGGTAGGAAGTGAATGAAAGATTATATCTTTGAATGACATTTGGAGGAAATAAATTAAAAAAAGGGGGAAATTTTCCAATTGAAATTGCAGAAAATTAATTAAATTTTTAATTTTTTTGGGGGGAAGGAATAATGAGTTGACAGGGAGAATAAGGGCAAAATTAATTCTTCGGAGACTCCAAAGAAGGGAAATTGAGAGTTTGGTAGAGAACGGTACGACTTTATTATTATGAGTAGATGATGATGATTTTGAAGTGGCTTCTTTATTACTCTTCTAATCCATGGTGAAAATTTCTAGCAAGAAAAAAAATGATGATGTGAATTACGAGTATGTAATTATGTTTTTTTTTTTTTTGAGGGCATATGAAATTATGTTTTGGTTATGGAGATTTTTATTATGTAGGTAAGAAAAAAGAAGGGCACTAGGGTCCTCTACTGCCAGGGGAGAAAGTGCAACCCTAAGTGCCTTACAGAGGGGGGGAGGGAGAAAAAAAAAGAAAAAACACATATACAAAGCTGAGGTTGGTCCAATGACCAGTGGTTATTTGGGATAAGAAATGTGGATCCGAAAACCCGAATTTTAAGGGCACAAGACCGAGACCCACCACCCAAACCTCCCACGGTAAAGAACTAAAACAACCACGGCCCGCAAAACATAAACCAAAATACAAAGTGGAATCACGTCTTCCTTAATGTCACGGGACTACAAGAATGAGAAAGTAAATCCAGCGGTGCCCAAAAAGCGGGCAAGGGTTATGGAGATTGTATGGGATGAGGGATGGGAGAAATCTTAAGAAAATAGGTCACACTACCTATGTACTGTAGATAAAACTACGGAGTATGATTTTGATTGTTGGCTTTGAGTATCGTTTTCGGATATTAACGGTTAGCGAAATTGGCAAATGTTACCTCCGTTTGTTTCTTTTATTAACATTTCGTTTGAATATGTGAGAGGAGTTAAGCCAAGTGTTAGAAATGAAAAGAACGGATGCAATATTTCGTAAATTCTAACGAAATGAAAGTATGTGGTGACAGAAGAAGAAGAAGAAGAAAAAGTTGAAAGTGGTGAATGTGTTACAAAATTTACAACATCATTGCACAATGCATATATCGGCTTCATGTGAGATATGCGTAGTTATCTCCTTTAAATGAAATGCACCGGTCATTTTGTTGCTTTTAGGTATTCATTTTGATGTGTTGAGAATACGAGTATATTGCACTCCAACAAAACGTAGAATAAAACTCGTTTGTATGAAATCTTGATCATCCATAAGAGTTTCCATAGATTTGACATTATACGATATCGTGAGCTACCGAGTAGAGTATTGGATAATCCATTTATAATGTCATTACTAGTGTTATGCTCAAACTTTTTGGGCCGTCGTGACGTAATTGAAGAGGGACGAATTTTCAATAATTGCTGTCAATTGAACAGTGATTGATAACACATAAAACAAAAAAAAGTTAACCTCCTATTTTTCCCCAAACAAGTTTACAGTTTTCTTCTATCTCCTTCTCTCTCCTCTCTCTCTTAAGTCTTACCCATCTCAGACTCACCCCGCTGTTCATCCTCAATTCCTCCATCATTCAACCACATGCATCAACATCAGACCATCACCAATCAAAATTCATATTCATCTTCATCAACATCAACGCCCACCATCATCATCGATCACCCTCACCCATGCGCGCCCAGATCTGGCCCTTCATCGTCTCCGAAGCCGACAACTTCGTCTTTCGTAGCCACAAACCGGCAAGTTGAACCATCAACCCTTTTTCGGCCACCTTCTATAATTTTTTTAATTAACCTTTTTCGGGTTTGGGGTTCACCACGCCCTTCATAGGGTGTCTTTTAATTTCGACGGCGAAGCCGTCGGGAAGTTAGGGGCGTTCGCAATTTCCGGCGAGATGGGGTGCTTACTGGTTGTTAATGGTGGTATGAGAGTAGCGGGGGATAATGACTGGTTGGGAGGGTTTTTTTTGTTTGGATTGGACGATATTACCCTTCAAAACTGACGTCAAAAGTCGAAACTACCCCTGTTACTGACATTGTTCAATCGATAACTGTTTTCGATTTCTCGCCCCTCCGTAATTGAATTTCTACTACATATTGCATAGATTTTGGGCTGAAGCAGACCTCTTGTTTGGTGGGCCATTTCACTGGGCCGAACTAGTTGAACAAACAAACAGTCTGATGTATTGAAAAACTGGATTTAGACCAGCAACTCTCCTGTGAGACCCTGTGAGACGGGCCCAAAAAGATTAGCCCAAAATATATAAGAGCACCAATTTAAAAGAAAAGAAAAATATGTGAAATTTGGTCAAAAGGAAAAAAAAAAAAAAAAAAAAAGTAAAGGAGAGAGGGAGCGCAGAACACGCATGCACCTCCAACAACCTCTCCATAAATTGTTTTATTTT
>JBBYHQ010330522.1:0-14307 GCA_038382645.1 Spergularia azorica
GTGCACACTTAAGGTCTAGATTGTCTTGGTTGGATTATGTAGGGCTGGTTATACCGCCTTAAATGATTGAATGATTGCAGATTATGTAGGGCTGGTTATACCGCCTTAAATGATTCAGATTTCCCACTCATTGATCTTATTTAAATGCTACAATTGAAGTGATGATAGTATATTTGTTTGTGTTAAAACATTATTCGATTATTTGTATGTGAATATGTGCTAAGTGTTGTTTTCAAATGAAAAGTAAAATGTTTTGAAAATCAAGGTAAGTGTTTTGGGTTTTACAAGTTGGGGTGTTAGCTTACTCAATTATATGACTTTTTCAACTGTGGTTTTTGTGCTTTAAATCCACCACAGGTGATTGTGATGAATACGTCTTTTAGTGTGGCTTCTACCTGAAGAACTGTAAAGCTTCCGCTGTGCGTCATTGTATTGGAGTTTTGTTTAGACTTTGTATCGCCTTGTCAAATTGTATAAACTGTGTAGAATGTATTTTGTCAGCTTTGTATATCGATTGTAATATTATCGGATTTTGGCGCATTTTTGTAATAAAATAATGTTTTAAAATAGGCCGAAATTCGGGGGTGTTACAAACGTAGTACATAATCCACGGTTTTTGGCCAAAAATTGTCCCAGAATAAAAAATGCTCAAATTTTTGCGGGAGCACCGTGTGGTCATCTTATGGGTTTGAGCAAAATATTAGGGACAAAAACCTATTGTAAGATATAAAAATCGGCAAAAAGTGCCTCCTAACGCCTGAGAGTCAAGTGTGCCGAAACGTCATAAAAATACCATTAAACGAGGAACCAACTCTCATATCCAATTAGGTTAATCTAGGGCTATCTATTGTAAAGTTTTAACAAATTTCGACTACTTTCAAAAATGTAGTCAAAATTGGCCAAAAACGTAGTACATAATCCACTGTTTTTGGCCAAAAATTGTCCCAAAACAAAAAATGCTCAAATTTTAGTGGGAGCACCGTGGGGTCACCTTATGGGTTTAAGCAAATTATTAGGGCCAAAAACCTATTGTAAGATATGAAAATCGGCAAAAATTGCCTTCTAATGCCTAAGAGTCAAGTGTGTCGAGACGTCGTAAAAATATCATTAAAAACCAACTCTAATATCCAATTAGGTTACTCTAGGGCTATCTATCGTAAAGTTTTGACAAATTTCGGCTACTTTAAAAAATGTTGTCAAAATTCGCCAAAAACGTAGTTCATTTTCTGGGGGTTTTAATCTCCGCAGGTTCCAAACTTCTACCCCCAATTCTATTACTTTCACAAGGTATGATTATCCACTGTTTTTGGCCAAAAATTGTCCCAGAACAAAAAATGCTCAAATTTTAGTGGGAGCACAGTGGGGTCATCTTGTGAGTTTGAGGAAATTATTAGGGCCAAAAACCTATTGTAAGATATGAAAATCGGCAAAAATTGCCTCCTAACGCCTAAGAGTCAAGTGTGCCGAGACGTCATAAAACTATCAGTAAACGAGGAACCAACTCTCATATCCAATTAGGTTACTCAAGGGCTATCTATTGTAAAGTTTTGACAAATTTCGGCAACTTTCAAAGTTGTTGTCAAAATTGGCCAAAAACGAAGTACATAATCTACTGTTTTTGGCCAAAAATTGTCCCAAAACAAAAAATGCTCAAATTTTAGTGGGAGCACCGTGGGGTCAGCTTATGGGTTAGAAGAAATTATTAGGGACAAAAACCTATTGTAAGATATGAAAATCGGCTAAAATTGCCTCCTAACACCTAAGAGTCAAGTGTGCCGAAACGTCATTAAAATATCATTAAAAGAGGAACAACTCTCATACCCAATTAGGTTACACGAGGGCTATCCGTTGTAAAGTTTTGACAAATATCGGCTACTTTCAAAAATGTTGTCAAAATTGGCCAAAAAGGTAGTAAATAATCCACTATTTTTGGCCAAAAATTGTCTCAGAACAAAAAATACTCAAATTTTAGTGGGAGCACCGTGGGGTCACCTTATGGGTTCAAGCAAATTATTAGGGCCAAAAACCTATTGTAAGATATGAAAATCGGGAAAAATTGCCTCCTAACGCCTAAGAGTCAAGTGTGCCGAATCGTCATAAAAATATCATTAACAGAGGAACCAACTCTCATATCCAATTAGGTTACTCTAGGGCTATCTATTGTAAAGTTTTGAGAAATTTCGGCTACTGTCAAAAATGTTGTCAAAATTAGCCAAAAACGTAGTACATAATCCACAGTTTTTGGCCAAAAATTGTCCGAGAACAAAAAATGCTCAAATTTTGTTGGAGCACCGTGGTGTCACCTTATGGGTTTGAGGAAATAATTACGACCAAAAACCTTTTGTAAAATATGAAATCGGCAAAAAGTGCCCCCTAACGCCTAAGAGTCAAGTGTGCCGAAACGTCATAAAAATATCAGTAAAGGAGGAACCAACTCTCATATACAATTAGGTTACTCTAGGGCTATCTATTGTAAAGTTTTGAGAAATAACGGCTAGTTTCAAAAATGTGGTCAAAATTGGGCAAAAACGTAGTACATAATCCACTGTTTTTGGCCAAAAATTGTCCCAGAACAAAAAATGCTCAAATTTTAGTGGGAGCACCGTGGGGTCACCTTATGGGTTCAAGCAAATTATTAGGGCCAAAAACCTATTGTAAGATATGAAAATCGGCAATAATTGCCTCCTAACGCCTAAGAGTCAAGTGTGCCGAACATAAAAATATCATTAAAGGAGGAACCAACTCTCATATCCAATTAGGTTACTCTAGGGCTATCTATCGTAAAGTTTTGACAAATTTCGGCTACTTTCAAAAATGTTGTCAAAATTGGCCAAAAACGTAGTACATAATCCACTGTTTTTGGCCAAAAATTGTCCCAGAACAAAAAATGCTCAAATTTTAGTGGGAGCACCGTGGGGTCACCTTATGGGTTTAAGAAAATTATTAGGGCCAAAAACCTATTGTAAGCTATCAAAATCGGCAATAATTGCCTCCTAAAACCTAAGAGTCAAGTGTGCCGAAACGTCATAAAACTATCTGTAAACGAGGAACCAACTCTCATATCCAATTAGGTCACTCTAGGACTATGTATTGTAAAGTTTTGAGAAATTTCGGCTACTTTCAAAAATGTTGTCAAAATTGGCCAAAAACGTAGTGTATAATCCACTGTTTTTGGCCAAAAGTTAGATGAGAACAACAAATACTCAAATTTTTAAGGGAGCACCGTGGGGTCACATTGTGGGTTTGAGCAAAATGTGAGGATCGGAAAAACTTTGCCTCCTAACGCCTAAGAGTCAAGTGTGCCGAGACGTTATAAAAATATCATTAACGGAGGAACCAACTCTCATATCCAATTAGGTTACTCTAGGGCTATCTGTTGTTAAGTTTTGACAAATTTCGGCTACTTTCAAAAATGTTGTTAAATGTGGCCAAAAACGTAGTATATAATCCACTGTTTTTTGCCAAAAAAATGTCCCAGAACAAAAAATGCTCAAATTTTAGTGGGAGCACCGTGGGGTCACCTTATGGGTTTGAGGAAATTATTAGGGCCAAAAACCTATTGTAAAATATGAAATTCGGCAAAAACTGCCTCCTAACGCCAAAGAGTCAAGTGTGCAGAAACGTCATAAAAATATCATTAACAGAGGAACCAACTCTCATATCCAATTAGGTTACACTAGGGCTATCTATTGTAAAGTGTTGACAATTTTCGGCTACTTTCAAAAATGTTGTCAAAATTGGCCAAAAAAGTAGTACATAATCCACTGTTTTTGGCCAAAAATTGTCTCAGAACAAAAAATGCTCAAATTTTTTAGGGAGCACCGTGGGGTCAAATTGTGGGTTTGAGCAAAATATTAGGGCCAAAAACCTATTGTAAGATATGAAATTCGGAAAAACTTTGCCTCCTAACGCCTAAGAGTCAAGTGTGCCGAGACGTTATAAAAATATCATTAACGGAGGAACTAACTCTCATATCCAATTAGGTTACGATAAGGCTATCTATTGTTAAGTTTTGACAAATTTCGGCTACTTTCAAAAATGTTGTCAAAATTGGCCAAAAACGTATTACATAATCCATTTGGCCAAAAATTATCCCAGAACAAAAAATACTCAAATTTTAGTGGGAGCACCGTGGGGTCACCTTATGGGTTTGAGCAAATTATTAGGGCCAAAAACCTATGGTAAGATATGAAAATCGGAAAAAATTGCATCCTAAAGCCTAAGAGTCAAGTGTTTCGAAACGTCATAAAAATATCATTAAAGGAGGAACCAACTTTCATATCCAATTAGGTTACTCTAGGGCTATCTATTGTAAAGTTTTGAGAAATTTCGCCTACTTTCAAAAATGTTGTCAAAATTAGCCAAAAACGTAGTATATAATCCACTGTTTTTGGCAAAAATTGGATCAGAACAAAAAATGTTAAATTTTTTAGAGAGCACCGTGGGGTCAAATTGTGGGTTTGAGCAAAATATTAGGGCCAAAAACCTATGGTAAGATATGAAAATCGGAAAAAATTGCCTCCTAAAGCCTAAGAGTCAAGTGTTTCGAAACGTCATAAAAATATCATTAAAGGAGGAACCAACTTACATATCCAATTAGGTTACTCTAGGGCTATCTATTGTAAAGTTTTGAGAAATTTCGGCTACTTTAAAAAATGTTGTCAAAATTAGCCAAAAACGTAGTATATAATCCACTGTTTTTGGCAAAAATTGGATCAGAACAAAAAATGTCAAATTTTTTAGGGAGCACCGTGGGGTCAAATTGTGGGTTTGAGCAAATTATTAGGGCCAAAAACCTATCGTAAGATATGAAAATCGGCAAAAAATTTGACTCCTAACGCCTAAGAGTCAAGTGTGCCGAGACGTCATAAAAATGTCATTAAACGAGAAACCAACTCTCATATCCAATTAGGTTACTCAAGGGCTATCTATTGTAAAGTTTTCAGAAATTTCGGCTACTTTCAAAAATGTTGTTAAAATTGGCCAAAAACGTAGTATATAATCCACTGTTTTTGGGCAAAAAAATGTCCCAGAACAAAAAATGCTCAAATTTTAGTGGGAGCACCGTGGGGTCACCTTATGGGTTTGAGGAAATTATTAGGGCCAAAAACCTATTGTAAGATATGAAAATCGGCAAAAATTACCTCCTAGCGCCTAAGAGTCAAGTGTGCCGAAACGTCATAAAAATATCATTATCAGAGGAACCAACTCTCATATCCAATTAGGTTACACTAGGGCTATCTATTGTAAAGTTTTGACAAATTTCGGCTACTTTCAAAAATGTTGTCAAAATTGGCCAAAAACGTAGTGACATAATCCACTGTTTTTGGCCAAAAATTGTCCCCGAACAAAAAATGCTCAAATTTTAGTGGGAGTACCGTGGGGTCACCTTATGGGATTGAGGAAATTATTAGGTCCAAAAACCTATTGTAAGATATGAAAATCGGCAAAAATTGCCTCCTAACGCCTAAGAGTCAAGTGTGCCGAGACGTCGTAAAAATATCATTAAAGGAGGAACCAACTCTAATATCCAATTAGGTTACTCTAGGGCTATCTATTGTAAAAATTTTAGAAATTTCGGTTACTTTCAAAAATGTTGTCAAAATTGGCCAAAAACGTAGTGTATATAATCCACTGTTTTAAGCCAAAAATTAGATTAGATAAAAAAATGCTCAAATTTTTTATGGAGCACCGTGGGGTCAAATTGTGGGTTTGAGCAAAATATTAGGGCCAAAAACCTATTGTAAGATATGAAAATCGGCAAAAATTGCCTCCTAACGCCTAAGAGTCAAGTGTGCCGAGATGTCGTAAAAATATCATTAAAGGAGGAACCCACTCTAATATCCAATTAGGTTACTCTAGGGCTATCTATTGTAAAGTTTTGAAAAATTTCGGCTACTCTCAAAAATGTCAAAATTAGCCAAAAACGTAGTGTAATCCACTGTTTTTGGCAAAAATTGGATCAGAACAAAAAATGCTCAAATTTTTTAGGGAGCACCGTGGGTTCAAATTGTGGGTTTGAGCAAAATATTAGGGCCAAAAACCTATTGTAAGATATGAAAATCGGAAAAACTTTGCCTCCTAACGCCTAAGAGTCAAGTGTGCCGAGACGTTATAAAAATATCATTAACGGAGGAACTAACTCTCATATCCAATTAGGTTACTCTAGGGCTATCTATTGTTAAGTTTTGACAAATTTCGGCTACTTTCAAAAATGTTGTCAAAATTGGCCAAAAACGTAGTACATAATCCACTGTTTTTGGCCAAAAAATTATCCCAGAACAAAAAATGCTCAAATTTTAGTGGGAGCACCGTGGGGTCACCTTATGGGTTTGAGCAAATTATTAGGGAAAAAAACCTATTGTAAGATATGAAAATCGGCAAAAAATTTGCCTCCTAACGCCTAAGAGTCAAGTGTGCCGAGACGTCATAAAAATGTCATTAAACGAGGAACCAACTCTCATATCCAATTAGGTTACTCAAGGGCTATCTATTGTAAAGTTTTGAGAAATTTCGGCTACTTTCAAAAATGTTGTTAAAATTGGCCAAAACAGCAGTATATAATCCACTGTTTTTGGCCAATAAAATGTCCCAGAACAAAAAATGCTCAAATTTTAGTGGGAGGACCGTGGGGTCACCTTATGGGTTTGAGGAAATTATTGGGGCCAAAAACCTATTGTAAGATAAGAAAATCGGCAAAAATTACCTCCTAGCGCCTAAGAGTCAAGTGTGCCGAAACGTCATAAAAATATCATTAACAGAGGAACCAACTCTCATATCCAATTAGGTTACACTAAGGCTATCTATTGTAAAGTTTTGACAAATTTCGGCTACTGTCAAAAATGTTGTCAAAATTGGCCAAAAACGTAGTGACATAATCCACAATTTTTGGCCAAAAATTGTCCCAGAACAAAAAATGCTCAAATTTTAGTGGGAGTAGTGGGGTCACCTTATGGGATTGAGGAAATTATTAGGGCCAAAAACCTATTGTAAGATATGAAAATCGGCAAAAATTGCCTCCTAACGCCTAAGAGTCAAGTGTGCCGAGACGTCGTAAAAATATCATTAAAGGAGGAACCAACTCTAATATCCAATTAGGTTACTCTAGGGCTATCTATTATAAAAAAATTAGAAATTTCGGTTACTTTCAAAATGTTGTCAAAATTGGCCAAAAACGTAGTACATAATCCACTGTTTTAAGCCAAAAATTAGATTAGATCAAAAAATGCTCAAATTTTTTATGGAGCACCGTGGGGTCAAATTGTGGGTTTGAGCAAAATATTAGGGCCAAAAACTTATTGTAAGATATGAAAATCGGCAAAAATTGCCTCATAACGCCTATGAGTCAAGTGTGCCGAGACGTCGTAAAAATATCATTAAAGGAGGAACCAACTCTAATATCCAATTAGGTTACTCTAGGGCTATCTATAGAAAAGTTTTGAGAAATTTCGGCTACTCTCAAAAATGTTGTCAAAATTAGCCAAAAACGTAGTGTATAATCCACTGTTTTTGGCAAAAATTGGATCAGAACAAAAAATGTTCAAATTTTTTAGGGAGCACCGTGGGTTCAAATTGTGGGTTTGAGCAAAATATTAGGGCCAAAAACCTATTGTAAGATATGAAAATCGGAAAAACTTTGCCTCCTAACGCCTAAGAGTCAAGTGTGCCGAGACGTTATAAAAATATCATTAACGGAGGAACTAACTCTCATATCCAATTAGGTTACTCTACGGCTATCTATTGTTAAGTTTTGACAAATTTCGGCTACTTTCAAAAAAATGTTGTCAAAATTGGCCAAAAACGTAGTACATAATCCACTGTTTTTGGCCAAAAATTATCCTAGAACAAAAAATGCTCAAATTTTAGTGGGAGCACCGTGGGGTCACCTTATTGGTTTGAGCAAATTATTAAGGCCAAAAACCTATTGTAAGATATGAAAATCGGCAAAAAATTTGCCTCCTAACGCCTAAGAGTCAAGTGTGCCGAGACGTCATAAAAATGTCATTAAACGAGGAACCAACTCTCATATCCAATTAGGTTACTCAAGGGCTATCTATTGTAAAGTTTTGAGAAATTTCGGCTACTTTCAAAAATGTTGTTAAAATTGGCCAAAAACGTAGTATATAATCCACTGTTTTTGGCCAATAAAATGTCCCAGAACAAAAAATGCTCAAATTTTAGTGGGAGCACTGTGGGGTCACCTTATGGGTTTGAGGAAATTATTAGGGCCAAAAACCTATTGTAAGATATGAAAATCGGCAAAAATTGCTTCCTAACGCCTAAGAGTCAAGTGTGCCGAAACGTCATAAAAATATCATTAACAGGGGAACCAGCTCTCATATCCAATTAGGTTACACTAGGGCTATTTATTGTAAAGTTTTGACAAATTTCGGCTACTTTCAAAAATGTTGTCAAAATTGGCCAAAAACGTAGTGACATAATCCACTGTTTTTGGCCAAAAAATGCTCAAATTTTAGTGGGAGTACCGTGGGGTCACCTTATGGGATTGAGGAAATTATTAGGGCCAAAAACCTATTGTAAGAAATGAAAATCGGCAAAAATTGCCTCCTAACGCCTAAGAGTCAAGTGTGCCGAAATGTCGTAAAAATATCATTAAAGGAGGAACCAACTCTAATATCCAATTAGGTTACTCTAGGGCTATCTATTGTAAAGTTTATAGAAATTTCGGATACTTTCAAATATGTTGTCAAAATTGGCCAAAAACGTAGTACATTAATCCACTGTTTTTGGCCAAAAATTAGATTAGATAAAAAAATGCTCAAAATTTTTATGGAGCACCGTGGGGTCAAATTGTGGGTTTGAGCAAAATATTAGGGCCAAAAACTTATTGTAAGATATGGAAATCGGAAAAAAATTGCCTCCTAACGCCTAAGAGTCAAGTGTGCCGAAACGTCATAAAAATATCATTAAAGGAGGAACCAACTCTCATATCCAATTGGGTTACACTAGGGCTATCCGTTGTAAAGTTTTGACAAATTTCGGCTACTTTCAAAAATGTTGTCAAAATTGGCCAAAAACGTAGTACAAATCCACTGTTTTTGGCCAAAAATTGTCCCCGAACAAAAAATGCTCAAATTTTAGTGGGAGCACCGTGGGGTCACCTTATGGGTTTGAGCAAATTATTACGGCCAAAAACCTATTGTAAGATATGAAAATCGGCAAAAATTGCCTCCTAACGCCTAAGAGTCAAGTGTGCCGAAACGTCATAAAAATATCATTAAAGGAGGAACCAACTCTCATATCCAATTAGGTTACTCTAGGGCTCTCTATTGTAAAGTTTTGAGAAATTTCGGCTCCTTTCAAAAATGTTGTCAAAAATTGGCCAAAAACGTAGTGTATAATCCACTGTTTTTTGCCAAAAATTAGATGAGAACAAAAAATTCTCAAATTTTTTAGGGAGCACCGTGGGGTCAAATTGTGGGTTTGAGCAAAATATTAGGGCCAAAAACCTATTCTAAGATATGAACAACAACAACAACAACCAAGCCTTACTCCCAAAATGATTTGGGGTCGGCTAACATGAATCGTCATCTAGTAACCGTCTTGTGTACGCTATTCTAAGATATAAAAATCGGAAAAAATTGCCTCCTAACGCCTAAGAGTCAAGTGTGCCGAAACATCATAAAAATATCATTAAAGGAGGAACCAACTCTCATACCCAATTAGGTTACACTAGGGCTATCCGTTGTAAAGTTTTGACAAATTTGGGCTACTTTAAAAAATGTTGTCAAAATTGGCCAAAAACGTATTACCCTTAGGGGTTCTTACAAAAATTTGAGGCGATTTTGTTGTAGTAGTATTTTGGGCCAAAACCCGTGGATTATAGCCTTTGGTTTCGTTTGATTTTAGCCACGTCGAGGATTGTTTTGAAAGTATCTAAATGTGCTTAATAAACTCACGTAAACACACTACAACTGACCTGGAGGAACTTAAGAGGCTGGTTTCTCCATTTGAAGGGTGTTCTAAGCCCCTTCGCCTCCTTAACGGCACCTACCATAGGATTTAAGCTCTAATATTTTGCAACAATACAAGATATGACCCCAGGGAGCTGCTTTAAAAACTTGAGTCAATTTTGTTCTTGTGCAATTTTCAACCAAAAATCGTGGGTTATAGACTTATAGACTTCAATTTCGGCCAATTTTGACCCATTTTTAAAAAGTTGCCAGAAGTTCACAAAAATTTACTAGGGTCAGCCTTTGTGTGCCGTAATTTGAAATGAGGGCCAGTTCCCATGTTTGGCAAAGTCTGTGAGAGCATTGGGAAAACAACGCCTTCTATGGTTTGCGCGTAATATCTGTAAATTTTGGATTCCTACCATAGATTATTTGGCTATTATATTTTGTGAAAACCCATAATATTACCCGTCGAGGCTTCCACAAAAAATTGAGCCAATTTCGTACCGGACCTATTTCGGGCCAAAAACGATAGAGTATAGCCTTTGGTTTTTATTGGTTTTGGCCACATCGTTTTAATCAGAAGTATCAAAAATTTTCAAATAAACTAACGTAAACACCCTACAAGTGGCCTAGATGAATTTAACAAGCCGGTGTCTCCATTAGGGGGTTCTTTTTGGCCCTTTCACCTCCCCACGACTTTTGAGGCTATAGTTCGTTTTTGGCTGATGTGGGGCACCTACAATAGGTTATCAGCTCTAAAAATTTGCAACAAAACTTGATATGACCCTACGGAGCTACAACAAAAACTTGAGTCATTTTTGTTCTAGTGCCATATTCAGACAAAAAACGTTGGTTATATACTTCGGTTTTGGCCAATTTGACCATTTTTTTGAAAGTTGCCAAAAGTTTACAAAAATTTACTAGGGACAGTCATTCAGTGCGTCAATTCGAAATAAGAGTCACTCCCCATGTTAGGGTAATTCTTTGAGCCCATTGGGCGAAGAACACCCAATACGGTCAACGTGCATACTTTCGAAAACCTAATATTATGGATGGCCTTCCATAGATTTTTTTTGGCTCTAATATTATGCGAAAACCTATAATATTACCCTTAGGGGCTTTCACAAAAATTTGAGACGATTTTGTTGCAGTAGTATTTCGGGCCAAAACCCGTGGATTATAGCCTTTGGTTTCGTTCGATTTTAGCCACGTCGCGATTTTTTTCAAAGTATCCAAATGTGCTTAATAAACTAACGTAAACACACAAGTGACCGGAAGAACTTAGGAGACTGGTTTCTCCATTTGAAGGGTGTTTTAAGCCGTTTCGCCTCCTGACACCCGTTAAGGCTAGGGTGTGTTTTTGGCCAATGTGAGGCACCTACCATACGATTTAAGCTCTAATATTTTGCAACAATACAATATATGACCCTAGGGAGCTACTAGAAAAACTTGAGTGACTTTTGTTCTAGCACCATGTTCAGCCCAAAATTGTGGGTTATAGACTTCAATTTCGGCCAATTTTGACTCATTTTTAAAAAGTTGCCAAAAGTTTACAAAACTTTACTAGGGTCAGCCTTTGAGTGCCGGAATTAGAAATGATGGCCAGTTCCCATGTTTGCGAAAGTCTGTGAGCCCATTGGGCAAACAACGTCGGATATGGTTAGCGCGTATTTTCTGTAAATTTTGGATACCTACCATAGATTATTTGGCACTTATATTTTGTAAAACCCATAATATTACTCTTAGGGGCTTCCACAAAAATTAGAGGCAATTTCGTAGCAGGACTGTTTTGGGCCAAAAAACGTGGAGTATAGCCTTTGGTTTCTATCGATTTTGGCCATCGTTGGCTACTTTTATTCAGAATATCAAAATGTCTCTAATAAACTAATGTAAACACCCCACAAGTGACCTAGATGAATTTAACAAGTCGGTTTCTCCATTCGGGGGTTCTTTTTAGCCCCTTCACCTCCCCACGGCCTTTGAGGCTATAGTTCGTTTTGGCTGATGTGGGGCATCTACAATAGGTTATCAGATCTAATAATTTGCAACAAAACTGATATGACCCTACGGAGCTACAACAAAAACTTGAGTCATTTTTGTTCTAGTGCCATATTCAGCCAAAAATCGTGGGTGATATACTTCGGTTTTGGCCAATTTGACCATTTTTTTACAAGTTACCAAAACTTCATAAAAATTGACTAGGGACAGCCATTGAGTGCGTTTATTTGAAATGAGAAACACTTCCCATGTTAGGGTAATTCCTTAAGCCCATTGGGCAAAGAAAACCCAATATGGTCAGCGTGCATACTTTACAAATTTTTGGTACCTATCATAGATTTTTTGGCTCTAATATTATGCGAAAACACATAATATTACCCTTAGGGGGTACCACAAAAAATTTGAGGTGATTTTGTTGCGGTAGTATTTCGGGCCAAATCATGGATTATAGCCTTTGGTTTCGCTCGATTTTGGCTCAAAGAATTACCCGATCATGGGAACTGCCCTCGTTTCAAATTAAGGCACTTAAAGGATGACCCTAGTAAATTTTTGTGAACTGTTGACAACTTTTAAAACATATGTCAAAATTTGCCGAAATCAAAGTATATAACCCACGATTTTGGGCTTAAAATGGCACACGAACAAAAATGACTCAATGTTTTTGTTGTAGCTCCCAAGGGTCATATCTTGTATTGTTGAAAATTATTAGAGCTAAAATCCTATGGTAGGTGCCTCACATTAGCCAAAAACACACCTTAGCCTTGACGGGTGTCGGGAGGCGAAGCGGCTTAAAACGCGCTTCAAATGGAAAAACCAGCCTCCTAAATTCATCCAGGTCACTTGTAGTGTGTTTACGGTAGTTTATTAAGCACATTTAGATACTTTGAAAAAAGTGGCCTACGTGGCCAAAATCGAGCGAAACCACCCGAAATACTACCGCAACAAAATCACCTCAAATTTTTTGTAAGCGTGTGTAATTTAGAAATTTTGAATATGTACCATAAATTTTTCGGCTCTAATGTTAGGTGAAAACCCATAACATTACCCTTAGGGGCTCACACAATAATTTGAGCCTTCTAGCGGGAATATTTTGAGCCAAAAACAGTGGATTTAAGCCTTTGGTTTTGTTCGATTTTGGCTACGTCGGCTCCTTTTTCAAAAGTTAAATGTTCTTAATAAACTAACGTAGACACCCTAGAAGTGACCTAGATTAATTTAAGAAGCCCCTTCGCCTCCTGATGCCCGTTGACACTAGAGTAGTTGTGGCTGATGTGGGACACCTACTAGCTCTAATAAATTGCAACAATGCATGATATGACCCCAGGGAGCTACTACGAAAACTTGAGTCAGTTTTGTTCTAGTGCCATTTTAAGCCCAAAATCGTGGGTTATATACTTCAATTTCGGCCAATTTTGACCTATTTTTTAAAAGTTGCCCGAAGTTCACAAAAATTTACTAGGGTCAGCCTTTGAGTCCCGTTAATAGAAATGAGGGCAATTTCCCATGTTAGGGTAATTCTTTGAGCCCATTGGGTAAAGAACACCCGATATGGTTAGGGTGCATATTGTGTAAATTTTGGATGCCTACCATTGATTTTTTTGGCTCTAAGATTTTGTATAAACCCATTATATGACCCTTAGGGACTTCCACCAAAATTTAAGCCGTTTTGGTAGCGGTAGTATTTCGGGCCAAGAAGAGTGGATTATACCCTTAGCTTTGTTCGATTTTGGCCACGTTGGCCTCTTTTTTCAAAGTATCTTAATATTCTTAATAAACTACTGTAAACACTATGGAAGTGCCCTAGATGAATTTGAGGGGCCGATTTCACCGTTCGCGGGGTCTTTGAACCCCCCTTGCCAGTTGCCGCCAGTTGCCACCACACACTCGTTGAGGCTAGAGACACCTATCATATGTGTTTAGCTTTAATGTTTTAGTACAACACTTAACATGACCACTAGGAGCTACTAAAAAATATGAGTCATCTTTTATCTAGTGCGATTTTGGGTGAAAAATCGTAGGTTATATAATACTCATATCAGATTAGATTAGGTAGTAGTATTAGATTAGATGCCACTAAATTTGCACCGTCTCTAAAGTCGCCAGTGAGTCCAAAAGCCAGATGTAAAAGCAAAGATTCGGGTTTTGAGATGGACACAAAAGGTTGTTTGACATCCCTTGAGCAAAGAACCTTTTGTGTCAATCTCAACAAGTACCTCAGGTCATAGTAACTCACATACACCATACATTCAATCAACTATAGGGCACTACTATACTTGTATGCCAAAGCGATGCAAAGCAAAGTATATCAGAATAACAAGGTGTACCTGGCTTAAAACAGTAGAATTAAGCTTCTCCTTTGGTCCATTGGTGCAAATATCCAAAAGATCAAAGC
>JBBYHQ010330568.1:0-14293 GCA_038382645.1 Spergularia azorica
ACGAACGAACCACATTTATATATAACTAAACCAATAATCGATTACAGTCCCGTGAATTCACGGGAACAAAAACTAGTTTATTATCAATTATGAATCGTTCCAATTTCAATAAAAAAAAATCCACATCATACAGTATTATTTTAATGCTGCTTTGCATGTATTTTAAAATTTGAATCAATAATAAAAAGTAAAAGAAAGTGCTCTAAAATGTTTATGTTTGTACATTATCTTCTTATATGTCATATTGCAAGTCATAAGGATCATACTCTTATTATTATTGATTCTACATTGATATTCATGTTCGCTAAGGATTAATTTTATAAGAAGTACTAAAAGCCTTTCATTTTGATTGTCGAGGTTTAAATTTTACGATATTTTCCACTTGTGTTCATATGTAATCTCATTCATCAACTCTTCTAACCTATAATCTCGATAGACCCTGAATCATTAAGTGTTACTCCCCGGTTTAATTGAATATGCGAGATGAATTCAAACGAAATGTATAGAGGAAGTAGTTTTTTATAAGCTTTTGTGGTGAAGTCAGTGTTGAGGAACTGTCTCTAATAGATACAGTGTACTATCCTAGTAATGCAGGACTTTATTGATTTATCTAAATGACAACTTTATTATTTTCTCGATTTGCAATTATCGTAGAGTTGAAAAGTTTAAATTTCTATGAAAAAAACTTTAATATAATGCATAGCGTAATTTTTTTTACACTTGTAGATGCACTCAATACAATTTTTAAAACGCATTTTAAAATTAAGATATACATATCACAAAAATGTATAAATGGACCATAAATTGGCGTCCACTTCAAAACCAATGTTATGAGCGATTGTGTCGTTTTTCAGTTAGATAGCTTTACAGAAGAGACTCATGAAAATGGGATTCTCTATGTGAATTGTTAATTATTGACTATGGGAGCTCTCAGTGTTAATTCTTTTTTTGGACTCTCAATAAACTTTTCAAATATCCCTCTTTTAAAATTAAAGTTTGCATATCAGAAAAATGTATAAATGGATCTCAAATTGACATACATGAATTAAGTTTTTTGAAATTGTTTGGTTGCCTAAAATCATGGGAATTCTCAATTCCTACAAAATGGAGAAATTGGCTTACTTGACCTCCCATTGGTAATTGGCAATTCCTATGGAATTTCAATTCCCACATGTAACGAATTTCTCCAACATGGGAAGTGCAACTTCATGGGCATTCCGAATTCCCGTATGCAACCAAGCGACCACTTAGAAACAAATATAATGATACATGTTTTCGAAATTTTCTGATACACATAACCAATGTTATGGGCGATTGTGCCGTGTTTCAATTAGATTGATTTAATATCGAACTTTAAACATTTAAAAAAATTAGGAGAACTAAAAACGTGAATGAAGAGAACTACTCCGTATTAGAGATGCGATTCTGATGTTTTCATACGAGGTGAGGTAAATGAGGGTGATGCAGTGCTTATACCATGCTCCAATGAGCACAAGGAGTATGGTAGTCCTCCTCACAATAGATGAGTGTGGAAGATATATTAAAAAATGAAAAATCATTTTAAGTATGATCCTCACTCCTTTATTGTGAAGAGGATCACCATGCTCATTGTGCTCTTTGGAGCATGATATAATTTGCGAGGGTGAGGTGAAGGAGAGAGACTGACAAAAGATTTCTTTCTATTCTAAATAAAGATTTGGGACTTTTGTTTTCAAACTAGTAAAATTTATTTTAACTCCTAAAAAAATGAAAACGACTTTGTGAAATCGAACAAAGAGTTTGATCAAACAACACCCATCAGCGACGAATGACTCAATATTACATGACTCTACCCACTCCATTGAGTAGCGAACCTTAATCATTTACGATGGCTTAACCAATCTTAGGAACCCTAGCCACGCACCACCGAGCACGACGTCTTTGCTCTGGCACACCACCTTTGTTTTCCACTCTCTCACTCTCACCTCATTTCTACCAGATAAAATAATAATAAAATAACAAGAAGCGAAAAATCTCAGACAAAATAAAAACCCAAACCACTCGAAAAACCAGCTGAGCAAAACACCAAAATCTGAAAAAAGAAACAAAGAGAGAATTCAACAATGGCGGACAAGATTCTTCCTCACTCCATTTTCGTCGCTTTCTCTCTCCTCATCATCCTCGCCTTATCTCCGATCGCCGCCGCCTCCACCTCTTCCGACGCTCCGTTCATCGTCGCTCACAAGAAAGCCACTCTCAAGCGTCTCAAATCTGGAGCTGAACGCGTCCTCGTTTCCATCGATATCTACAACGAAGGATCTGCGTATATTTCTCTCTCCTCACCTTTAATTTTGTGTTTTAATTAGTTTCGATCTTGTTTTTTTTTTGCTGTGATTCGATTTGTTCGTACTCCGATTCAGCTTGATGCTTGTTCGTTACGCTTTCAATTTCTTGATCGTTGACTCTTTGATGTTCAGTTTCTTCGTAGATTTCGTTTCTAATTACGTTAATCGGAGACGATGTAGTAGTGGTGATTGATTCGTCGATTTTAGGTTTTGCTGGTGATTTGCAGCTTAGGTTTTCAGTGTTAGGTTTTGATGCATAAGTTACTTATATTAGAAGATAAAAATGGAGTTTTAAAAGCTGGAAATGGATCTGTGTGTGCTTGCAATTTTAGCGTTCTCTTCGTCAAGGAATGCGTTTGATTGATAGATGTTTGTGCGGTGCTCGTTGCGGTTTGCTTTTGTTGAGTTCGTTTCGCGGTATCGATTGATCATGGTTTGGGGAGAGAGAGGGATAGGAGAAACTCTGTGATTGCAACATGTGGTAGATTTGTGTTTTTAGATGCGTTTTGTGAAATTTTGCTGAGTTGAGTTGTGGTTCTGTGGAGTGTTTTTTCGTTTTATATCGTTTAAAATTTGGATGGAGATAAGTGATTAAGAAGTAGAGTGACAGTATGATACAGGAATTGGGAGGAATAGTTTGAGGTCTATGGAATTTCACTGTCGTGAAGTGCTTTTATAAGTGTGTTGTGTCAGAGCGTTGATTGAGTAAGCGAAGGTGCTAAGAAGTAAGAACCACGGGAAGTTTTCTTCGTTGATTTTTTTTACCATGAGTATAGTGCTATGTTGAAGAAAAATTTTCCATCATTCCATGAGCATATCCTATAGCTGATTTGTTGCCCTCGCGCCCTATTCTAACAAAATAGTTATGTAGTTTTCGTGCGTATCTGTTTTCCTAATTTGTCGAGGAAGTAGAGTAAATTAACTACTACCGATTTGGGGAAGGTTGATTATCTTAATTTAATGTTGCTGTATTTGGGAATATGTTAAATCAACTTTGAAAATGTTTCGTGTTCCATGATTGAACTGGATGGTACTTGTAGTACATTGAGCACATGTGAAGGCAACTGTTCCTTTAACCATTTTGCATGTTCAGTTAACTATATCTTAATCTCATCATAAGATACTAACTCTTGAAGTGTGGGAGCTTGAAGTCTGAAGTTTATTGGTAGCGTTCACTAAGTCACTATGTTCTTATTCACAGCTTTAACTAGCGCTTCCTTCTGAGTTGTAGAAGATGTGATTCTTATGATACATGCATAATTTCCTATTAGCTTCTTTAATTTGTCCCAATCGACTACTTAGCCAACATAGGTGGTGATTTACTGACGTGGGAGTTAATGTTATACTTTATCAGTTTTTCCCGTTTCTAGTGAAACTTTTACTTAGGAGTCTAATCATGTAAGGGGAGGGGGGGGGAGGGCAAGACATGATGGGCAAAACTTGAATCTCTACGTTGTCTGCTTAATATGCTGAATAGTTAATTTGTCTTGTTTCTTTAAAACGGCAGTTTCTGTCTGTACCCAAAAAAAAATAGTAATTCTACGGTGAGACCGTCTCATCGTATGAGACCAATTAATAGGTTACTTTTGAGAAATTAACATGTTACTTTTGAAATAGGTGGCTTTGAAAAGTAGTAGTTACTTTTGAAATGTGTGAGAGGTCTCATACGATGAGACCGTCTAAAAAAAAAAAAGAAAGAAGCAGCAGCACCAGTTTCTATATTTCCCTTGAAGAAATTATGTAGGAGATTCTCATGGCATGCTAATTTATTTTCTTACCTTCTTTTCTAAACTTTATTGACTGGCGTCATTCAATCTAGATTCTTGGAACTTCATTACATTTATAAGCGTGCCTTAACTCCACGTCATTTCCATATAACCTGTAGGATTATTTCCTTTTTCTTCACTTCGTTGCGTTTCCATGTATTCTATAATTTTTAGTTTTGATTTTCTTTCATTCCCGTTTGTTCGGTAATTTATACCTCAGTATTCTTCAACCTTATGCTGGGATCCTTATTTCCTGTTTCAACTGTTTTTCATTGAGGGACGTCAGATCCTTCCTCTTCTCTCCCCTTCATTTCCCGATTCAAACAAAACTGTTAAAGTTAAATGGTTTCTGCATTTGGGAAAGGGTCTAGTAGGGGAAAAAGCTTAGTATAAGTGTCGAAGTGATTTCTGACTGAGAGTGAATTAACTTCGGTAATCTGGTCTTACTTATCTATTCCTGAACATGCAAACAACGAGGAGATAGATTTGAGTTGTAGAGTAGCTTTGTTTTTTCCGAGCTGTATCAGATGGGAATCTGTCATCTATGCCGAAAGACGTGGTCTATCAAGATTATGGGAAGGAACATGAAATATTCTGTTGATTGATTCTACAGTTTAAAGGTGTTGGAGAGTGATCAACCTAAAGAGTTAAAGAGCACCGTCGTGAAACCCCTGGATCCCCTGATTGTTCTGCTGTCCTATATGATTTAACTTCCTTCTAGAAACCTAATTGCTGCACCCAAGTACTTACATTTGGAGACATCTAATACTAAAGGAGAATGCGTTCTTGAGTTTACTTTGTTTATCGTTTTCTAATAGAATCCATGGGGCTCTTTAGGCGTGAAACGACAAGATCTCAAAACTTTGTCCCGAAAAAAAAGTAATTTGAGGAAGAAATTTTTCTTTCTATTCATTACTTTCAGAACTGCATTTTACCAAGATATGTTGTTTGCCATTTGTCACCTTCATGTGAAATTAAGTGCAGTTGCTGGTTTATTTCTCTGTGTTGAGTACTTCATTATCTTTTCCTTTTGTGTGAAACTTTTTCCTCATAGATAAATGTTTTAGATCTTCTCCACTTCGTTTTTGAAGCTATTTGCTCTGAGCTGGAGTGATGTGTTGATATTATTTCTTCTTTATTGAATTGAGGGGCTCAGCTTGAATGTAGATAACATCAATGACATGTTATATTTTCTCTTTCTGCAGAACTGCATATGATGTGAGTGTGACTGATGATAGCTGGCCTGAGGATGCTTTTGATCTCATCAGCGGTAAAACTTCAGATTCATGGGAGAGGCTTGACGTGTAAGTTCAGTTGTCTTTAGTTTCAGTTCCTCTTTTTTTTTTTTTCCGGCTTCCTACAGCTTCAATACTGATGAGCTGCCTCTTCTTGCTAGTGGTGCTGTACTTTCACAATCTTTTGAGTTGGAGGCCAAGGTGAAAGGCAAGTTCCATGGCGCACCTGCTGTCATAAAGTACCGTGTCCCAACAAAAGCTGCCCTACAGGTTTGATATCCCCTTCAGATGATAGTGTGTTCATAATTCCGTTCTCTGTTACTCATTTTGCGAGACATTCATCCTCTTGTAAACCTTCTGTTGTAGGAGTCATATTCCACCCCAATTTTTCCATTGGACGTCCTTGAAGACAGACCTCCAGAGAACAAGTTTGACTGGGTGAGTTTATTTATCTTATAGCAAATGTTTGATCTCTCCAAATAATTTTTTATTTTTGCTGGTTTATTGACAAAAGCTCTTTTTTTCCCTTGCTCATTGCTGTGTTACTGGTGGCGGTGTTATCCTTTCAGGTTAAGGTATGACATTTTAGTCTTTCGCTCCTTTCATTATGATTTCAGTTGTAATCCTTGGCTTCTTTCCTTAAAGTCATGTTTCTGATAATACTATTTTTTTATGGAAATGCAGAAATTGCTGGCTAAATATGGATCCCTGGTCTCTGTAATCTCCCTTGTGAGCCTCTTCGTGTTCCTTGTCTTAAGTCCATCAAGTACCGCCAAGGCAAACAAGAAGAAGCGTTAAAGTAACTGACTTTAGCTCATTTGTAGCTTTTCCTTGTAATGTTAGAACAGCTGTTAGCAATAGTCTGGTTAATTGATCGTCTTCATGTACTACTTCGCACGGCTGAATGGGTGAAAGAATTTTGAGTTCAGTGTTTGTAATTCTTCGGCATATATACTGAAACGGATACGTGAAATCGACATATTGAGTTTTGGTTCATCATGATTCCAAGAATAAGACTAGTTTCAGAGACGAAGCCTTCTTTGTTCTTCAAGGCCTTTCTACCTTGGAAAGGATAAAGTGCTCCAAAATCCTCGAGGAAAGGGTACCTAGCTTTCAGGTTAACCGTGTTCTACTCAGAAAAGCTCTGATTCTAGATCGATTCTGTATTCTGTTCATCAAAGGTTTTTGTTTCGACATTTATCGAAAAATAGGTGAGAATCTTGGAGTAACAACCTGTGGAGCCAATATCGAGTGAGGATCTACGATTCCATTGAACCTTTCATAAAACAATTAGCTAGGAAACTT
Source organism: Spergularia azorica (assembly GCA_038382645.1). Classification (NCBI taxonomy): domain Eukaryota; kingdom Viridiplantae; phylum Streptophyta; class Magnoliopsida; order Caryophyllales; family Caryophyllaceae; genus Spergularia; species Spergularia azorica. Next base: position 6,631 of record JBBYHQ010330568.1, read on the forward strand.
TATTTTCTTCAGCAAAATAACAAACTTAACTAAACTACACTCAAAGCAAATTAGGAAATCAATACGAAAGTTGTCGGGTAACATTCGAACTTTTTTTTTTTTGACGGGGTAACATTCGAACTTGGCTATTCCTGGTATCCACTTCCAATCACACAGAGGCTCGAATAATGACTTATGTAGTGAAACGGGTCATCCAAAGGTAGGAATATCCGGCATCTCTTGTAAAGCTTTTTTACATTTACCGCTCATATGACGCAATTTCACCCTCGTATCTTCATCAATGTTCATGAGCTTTTTAACTCCATTTTTAACCTCATCAGATGTAACCAAAACATTCCCCTCCTGTTTCACAGAATCCCAGCGGTAATCTAAGCTTATCTCCACGCCCAATCCTAGTTCCTTCACTAGGGTAAAGGCATTTAACTGCTGCTCCGAGTGCATAGGCCATGTAGCAATCGGGATCCCAAACCAGATGCTCTCAAGTATCGAATTCCAACCACAATGCGACACAAACCCTCCAATGGCTTTATGAGCCAAGACCGTAATCTGGGGAGCCCACGGAATGACCTTACCTCTATGGGCCGTCCGATCCAAGAAGCCTTCAGGCAAGGCATCCTCGTAATCGAGCTTGTTATCACGATCATCACTACTTGCCATTCTCAGGATCCACAAGAATGGATGACCACAAGCATCAAGACCGTTGGCTATTTCTTTAGCTTGGCCTTCATCAAAACATCCCGTGCTCCCGAAGCAGAGGAACACTACCGAGGATTCACGTTGTTGATCTAGCCAGCTCACTACGTCGTCCAAGTCGGTTTTAGGAGACGGACCATCCCATCTGTCGAGAGACAACAAGGGCCCCACGGGGAAGATAGTAGGAACGTTGTTCTGCTGTTGCAAAGCATCGAGTGCCAGAGAATCCAACTCCATGAAGGAATTGACGAAGATGCCCTTGGCTTTCCTGAATACCCTAGCAAGACTGAACATCGCCGGACGCCACGTCCTTTGAAGAAGCACACCAGGGAGGACCTTGGCGGGTACCCTGTTACGGAACCCGAGAAGATCGAGCTCTGTATTCGGGTTACTCAGTAACTCGGTGACGAAATCAGTACCCTGGTCATCAGCAATAGCCTGGATTTGAAAAATGGTGTTTAAGTAGGTAGGCGAGGAGGTGAAGAAAATGTAACAAGGGATGTCGAGGTCATGAGCGACATCCATCATGGGGATACTAACGAGGTCACAAACAACCCCCGTGGGTTTAGTATTGCGGGCCTTGATGGCCTGCTTGACGAAAGGCTTCTGGAGGTCGAGAACGGTGTGATAGAAGGCGGGGGACGAGGGGTCCGGCAAGTTCGACTCCGAGAGGCGAGGAAGGGTGACAAACGTGACGCGGTCTAAAACCGCGTCACGCGTCATGAAATCGAAGTAGGATTTGATGGTGGAAGATTCATTCGTCAAATAGTAGACTAAAAATGTGATCGAAATGTTGGGATTTCTCTGCACAATATGCTTGGCCAGCTCTACTGTCGGCAGCAAGTGACCCATCCCAGATGATGGGATAAACACGAGCTCCATCATTATTTTTGTGGTACCTAGCTTAGTTTCCAAGCTTAGATAGAGTATCGTTAAAGCTCCATATCCTTTTATGAATTAAAGTGATAAGATTCACAAATCCCTCTTTCACACCTCTTCCCATCTTTTCTCTCTCCTATTCCCTGCCCATCTTCTTCTCTTGTTCGAGTATACCAGAAATCAATCTTCATCCATTCTTCCAATGGCTGCAGATCTATATTTACCGGGTATTTGTTTCACTTATTTCTTTTTTTTTTTTATCAGATCAGATGTTTTTTTTTATCAGATCTGATGTTTTTTTTTTGTTGTGTTTTTTGAGATTAGATCTGTTTTCTTGTGTTTGGCTTGTTGGTGATGGTCGAAGTAAACTCGGCTTCATGCTTCAATTACAAAGTATGTTGTATGGCTCAACCATGAGATAATAATATGAGAAGGTCTTCTGAGCCGTGGCCGCTAGTTCTTCAAGTTTCCTGTTTGTGAGGTCTTATTCGTCTCTTTCTCCCCCTCTCTCTTTTATTTGTTCCTGATGTTGTTGCAGACTTGATTATAATGTATTGCCCTGTTGTGTAAGAGTTTCATTTTCACAAGTTGCTAATTATTAGTGGCCTATTCAATTTACGGAGTACTCCCTCCGTCCCCCTTTAAACACCCCGCTTTCCTTTTTTGGGTGTCCCCCTTTAAACACCCCATTTCAAAACCTACTAAATTGGGTAAGTTTTCACCACACATCAACCCTCCACTATCTCCAAAAACAATAAACTAACCTCCCATTATCTCCAAAAATAATAAACAAATCACCCATTATCTCCAAAAATAATAAACAAACCACCCATTATCTTCAACAATAATAAATAAACCACCCATTACCTCAAACAATAATAAACAAATCACACCGCCTTAATCCACGTAAAAAATAGAGCGGGGTGTTTAAAGGGGGACGGAGGGAGTATGCATTATTATTAAAAAAAATAAAAAAAAATAAAAATCTAAAACCCTAAACAAATGTAGAAGAGTACTTTTTTTTTTCTTTTCTCACTTCACTCACGCCTCCCTCCTCTTTTTCAACCCTCATGTTTTCTTTCTTCTTCTCTCTCTCCTCACTTGCACTCACCAATTCACCATGACTTCATACCCGCCGGCCGCCGTCTTCCACCTCCGGCCCTCCGCTATACAGCCGCTGCCGTCAACCCTCCAATACATCATTAATTCGGCCCCCAGATCTAGCTTTATTCTTTTTTTGATTTGAATTCTATACGTAAATTATTAATTCATTTGATTAATCAAATGTTTTGTTGAATACTCAGATTTGTGTACATGGATTATGTGGGTAAGAATTTTTGGTTGAATATACTGATTTTCTTGCATAAATTTATGGTTTTTTTTTTTTTTTTTTTGATTTTTGACAAAGTAATCTTAATTCTAACGGTACCCGCAACCGGTACTGGGTATTGACGGTTCCGGTTCCGGTTCCGAAAAATTGGGAACCGTTGAAGCCGGTTCCGGTTCCGGTTCTAGATTTTGGGAACCGGTACCTACCGGTTCCGGTTCCGGCTCATACACCCGGGTACCCGGCGTTGCTCAGCCCTAATTGCAATCATGAAAAATGTGAAATTAATTACCGATTATATTCAATACAAATGTTAACTTCTTGAAATTAATTACCGATTATAACATGTTACTATGGTACATATGTAGTATGGTACTTACATTGGTTGCTTGAAAATTTTAGGACCATGTTCGAGATAAAATGGTGTTAACTCTTTGGCAGAATAGAGTGGCCGGTTGTTCTCATTCGGAGCAGTTAACATGGTGGTTATAAGACCGCCGGTGCTTGTTCCGGCAATCACGTCGAAATAGTCAGCCAGCCTTGCTTCCTCGCCATCAAATTCCTAACAAAAAATCACGTGTACGTAAATATATATCGTAATTTAAACCAACTTTAATAACACAAATTTATATATATCTTGCAATTACCTATTTCATGTTAGCATTTTAAATTCAAATACAATTCGTTTATAATAGATGGATATCGATAGTAAATTAAATCAACAAAAAAACGATAATAGTACGTATTTTACCTGAAGTTTTGATTCAAGGAAATTAAGTAGGACTCCTGGGATAATTCCCCTAATACCTCCCCCATCAATACTAAGGATAGTAATGAGTTTCCCATAGTTTGGGGGTTTTGGTCCTCCTGGGCTACTAGGGATAGGGCTAGTAGTGCTCTGATTATCCATAGCTCACTAAGTAATAATCTGTAGAGGAGAATGAATCATATATAAAGAACAAAAGATCCTCTATATATGTAATATTAAATTAAATTCAAAAACCCATACTTGATCAATATGTAAATTAAGTTTATTGGCGGCAATTTGACCAACTACAAGTTCAAGAAATTAAACAAAACTTTGCATGCCTAGTCTAGCAAGCTACAATAACCTCGAAAAACAAAACAAAAATCGTTCACATCTGCAGCTTAATTAACAAGCCAAATTAAAAGACAAACATTTTCTACTATTGGAGTTGCTCTGGTGATTTTTTTAGTAAAACTCGTTAAAATTAAAATTCCCTCATGCATGTCCACTATATGTCATTTCTTTAAGTTTTTCTATTCAAGATTTCAAGGTTGGTTGGACACGATTCAATAGTTACGCGTTGCTTGCCCGCCGGGTTTGATAATAGCGTTCTCAAATTAAGAGAAAATAATCATTTGGCATGGTGTGGCTATATATTTTTACATTGAAACATTACTATATGTTCTATATTTAGCCAATAGACATCGAATTTACGCTAAACTACGACTTGTTCTAATATGAGTCTATTACTACATGATTATATATATTACTACATGACTTGTTCTAATATGAGTCTATTACTGTATGACTATATATATGAGCCACCTTGTAACAAGACCAAACATTATATTTAAGTCAATCACGCTACTAGTAGAAGAATAATGTCTGGTACTTTTGATAAGTTCTTCATCATTAATTATAATTCTTTTCTCGTGGACTACGAGTAGTTGTTAATAAATATTACTCCTCAACAAGTGTTGATTATCGAAAAATGCGGCTAAGGTATATTGTTAAATGTCAACTCTAATACCTAGCGGGCTCTATAAAAAAAAATACAAAAAAAAAAAATGATAAGTCTGTTTTACGCGAAATTATCACAAGATCGGAGTTGATGAAGTATGTACATTGCACATACTTGCATGTTGTAGGTGATTGATATGATTAATCGATCTGTGTCTCATATCGATCTCACGATAATATACCATGAATCGTACAACGACAATTCAAGAAGTTACTCTAAATTACCACGAAACAAAATACGGAGTATATATTTGGTTACATACTTATGCTCGTATTACACATCACACATCGTGCATGTGTCTTTGTATCGTATGAAAGGCCGTGAACCCCCTACGCAATCCGGCCCTAACATGTACAGTGTGTCATATAATTATTATTTATAGAAAAAGACTCAGCCCACGAAATAATGCTTAAAAGAGATACATTTGAGAAAATGAAAGTTAAGTCCTTCACGTATGTAGTTAAGATTTCCACTATATAATCCACAACTTTGTATAATCAAATTTCTCCGGATATATCATCCTATATGTTTATCTATCAGTTGGACACTAGGACGCGTTGAAACAATCTACGTTCTGTACGCATTGATCGGCAAGCTAAGTGTTTAAACAACATTATTGACCATTATTGTTTACTAAATGTATCTCTAAAACGTTTGAGCGTTCGCTATTATCGTGTGTGATTGTTATATTATGTTTTTGTATTTATGTCTGTAAATGGCATTTTAATTCCCAACCCATCCGGAACCAGGATTGTTATGACTCAAAAATTGCAACCATAATAACATGAAAATTGTACACTTGGTTTAGACGGGACACTGAATCGGGGAATGGACCAAAGTAGCACGTAAAGAGGAAATTTTGTAAGTGAAGATCGATCAGATTATATTTGCCTAACTATATTAGTTAGGTAGTTGACGATGTATATATGATCTCTGATACTTTTTGCAAAAGTATAAATGGACATGAAGTTCGATTGTGGTTGGAAATGCTGAACAGTAAAGTTTGCAAGCACAAAAAAAACTTGAATTCTCACGGTTATGCGTAGTAGTTTCTTCAGGCCTGATTTTGTAGACGATTAATTGCGATGATTGGAATTTAAGATATAGGGACCTAAATAACTTGGCAAAAATTTGAAATATACGGAGTAGCAAATAATTTATCACATAATATGTTCTGCTGGATGTAAATTAAAATTGCAAAATCTTTAATTTTACAACCAATAGTACTCCGTAGTAGATGTGTTCAATGCTTGTGTAGTTGTGTACAATCAAAATTGGTATAGATATCGTCTGCAAAGCCTCATTTTTACTTGTTTGGATCCCATGGAGTTGAAATTTGGTGGAGTTGGTGGAGTTTGCTATAAATAGTAATAAAGCAAACTAAAGAAAAGTTTTAAATGCACAAATAAAATGTCACTTGTCTTTTTCTTACCTCATTAGGCAAACTTCACATAGTGGAGTTTATTCTCAATTCCATGGGATCCAAACACCATTTTTACCAATAGTTATATCATGCTTCCAGTACTACAAAGGGTATGGACATATGGTGATCCTTCTCACAATAGAGGAGTATAGACCATACTTAGGCCTGTTGGGGTGTCAACCCAAGTCCCACATTGAAGAAACAAGGACTAGAATCCTTGTATATAAGTTCCACCTCCACGCTAAATAGTATGAGGCCTTTTGGGTTGAAAGGATACCCATGTTTGAAAACCGTGCGGGCTTGTCATCGGCCCAAAGCGGATAATATCATACTGATTGTGGAGCCGGTGGTGTGTAGTGCGGATCACCCGTACCACTTTTCGTGTCCCCCTCCGTGTACCCTTCCAATCACGTGCCACCATTTCATTATTTTATCTTTTAAAGATGATATTTTTTAGAAAGATTTATGGGATGGTAACACGTGATTAGAGGGATACACAGAGTGGGACACGAAAGTGGGACGGGTGATCCACACTGGGTGGTGTGGCAATCCACAACAAGGCATGTACGATTCAACATATTACACGGTATTTTCAATTCAGATTAATTTATTCAAATCAAATCAGTTTCATCCAATGCTAACTAGTTTTTTTTTTTTTGGCCAAATTTGGTACCTACTTTTTGTTGTGGCTCTTAGATTTGGGCCCTAATTAAGGGATTAGAGTCAAAGGACCAATAACAGATCCTAGAGTCGAAGGAAGTCCAGTCCAAGCTAGCAAAAATTCCAGAATCAGTCCCCACCAAGGGAGAAGTTAATAACTTAAGGTCCGTTCGTTATCACTGCCGTGTTCAGTTTTTGATTTTTTTTGCGTCAAAAGTTTTATCGTTTGTTTTTATAATAGTGATATAGAAAATGAAAATTGACAACTGAAAACTAATAAACGAAGACCACTTTTTGTGATATTTAACAACGAGACTTTGGTTTTTAAAAACAGAAAACGATACCTAACAGACATTTAATATACGAAATAAATACACTTTTATATATAAATGACGAAAAAGTAAAAGTATTTTTTTATTACTTCAAAAATAAACACAATTTGATTTCGTGCATACAATAAACAATGGATTCGCGGTTACATATATATATTTACATAGTTTAAATCAATAAATATATGGCCACTAAGTATTATTGTTACAAGTGTAACACGGACTATATATTGCAAACAACTCCAAATTTAGGCTACAATTTTCTTTGCCGACGCCGGAGGCGGTCGTACTGCATAGTGTTCGCGGTTTTTCTTTTCCTTTGAAAGTTTTATTGCAAACCTGTCAATAAATTGATATATTGGAGATCATGTTATAAATTGAAAAGTAAAAGATAAAAAAGTTAGGGGGGATGATCTAATTAACCTATGATATTGTAGTAATAGTTTTGGAAAGCTGAAATGTAATGAAAGTTCTACTTAATTGAACGATTTAACAAACTAGTGCTTGAAAAAAAAATGTTAAACAAAATAGGTGGAAGAAAAACTTGTTCAACAATATGGGGTGCACGTCACCCATATGTAAA
>JBBYHQ010330599.1:656-14288 GCA_038382645.1 Spergularia azorica
TTTGAGGACGCGGTGAATTCTAGTGACGTGGTGATGGAGATGATGAAGAGGAGAAGAAAGACATGATAAGATTAATTGTTTCGGGAGGCCACTTCGTCGAGTAGGTGATGTTTTTTTAGGTTGTGGGTGGAGAAGGAGTACATTAGGAATTGTTGAATACGTATGTGGGAGGATTAGGGTTTGAGGACGCGGTGAATTCTAGTGACGTGGTGATGGAGATGATGAAGAGGAGAAGAAAGACATGATAAGATTAATTTTCGGATAGACTATTTGCTAGTATTTGTCTCGGTCCTTCTATTTGACACCTGATAAGGCACCATGATGAAAAGGAGATGAAACATGCTAATATTTTGTGGTGAGGAGTTTTAAGGTCTACTAAGTTTAGTTGATGAAAACGGCCATCTAGTTTTAACTTTTAAGAACATGAGGCCTTGTTATGCTTGGTCGATTTCTTTTTGCTTCTCTCTTTCTCCCTCATTTTATTATATGAAAATTGTCAATCTTTTCTATATGATGCTTATTTTGTTGTTATGTAATGTCAGGGGCCTCCAAACAAAAGAAGTGGTCCTTGCGGTACATGCTATGCGAAATTTGAAGAATGTCCAGGCCATTATGGTTATTTAACCCTTGCTTTACCTGTTTTCAACATCGGCTTTATTGGTGCCATTCTAGATATTCTGAAGTGTATCTGCAAGGTACGCTGTACTTTTGTACCTCCCATAGATTTGTCTGTACAAAGCTAATTATCTTACTTGGTAAACGTTTGGACAACTTTCTCTTTAAATCGTGGTTTGATCTTCTGTGTTCTATTACTCCGTACATAATATCTTTGTGTTTCTCAGCTGTTGTTTTGGAAGTGTGTGTTGATCTGTTTGTAAGCACAAAGCACCATGCCGTTCTTGAAATCTGATTGTCATGATCGCTAGCATAGTATATTATATACAACTAAGCATAAAGTATTATTCAAGGCCGAAATGAGCAATTAGGAGACTGATAAGTATTCAAAAAGGTAAAATGTAAATAAAAATCTGACATGTGTAATGTTTATTCGAACAAGTAAGCTTGACACTAAGGTTGAGTATTTGTACCAGCCCATATATGTATGAGCTTGTGATAGTCTCTCATAGGGAGATTGTGTGAGTTGAGACACCCCCCCCCCCCCCGGCCCCCTTTTATTAAAGCTTTAAGTAGATCGTTGTATGGGCTTACAAGAGGGCTTCATATCTTATTAGGTTCTGTAACTTATGTTGTGATAGGTTTTGCTTTTACTGTATGCTTTATTGAGTGACGAATTAAATGTATATTGTAATAGATGTAATGCATAATCGATTGCTCATTTTGTGTGTTTTCTGGTATGGATAATGCACACATAACTATTCCTTAATGTATGCATACCTACTACCTAATTGTTTCATCTGTACTTAATGTCAGTACTATTGTTCAACAGTCTTGTTCGAGTATCCTGCTACCGGAAAAAGATCGTAAGGAGTTTCTAAAAAAGATGAGGAATCCCAAGCTAGACTCATTGCAGAAAACTGACATCAAGAAGAAAATTGTTAAGAAGTGTACTTCAAGAGCAGAAGTGAAGTGTTCCGCATGTGGATACATGAATGGTACATTTCTGACTTTTGACGGATTCTAGTAAAGGCTATTACTTACCACTTATTTCTTAAATGGCTGTATTTTTGTCTGTTCCTTTGTGGCTGCTGTGGTATTGTGCTTGGGTGATTACCTTTTGGATTCTTCGGTTGGTGTCCTTGACATCATTTCTTATCAAAAGAAAAAGTTTTGTCTGTCACTTTCGGTTTCCTTTGGCAGATTTTCCTTTACATAGCCACTTAATGGGGAAAATCAGCGCGGGGGCTTAGGGAAAAACTTGTCAAGATCACAACATTTGGTTCGTTGTCACGGTCACAACATAGTTGGAAAAGTTTGTAGTTTGTAATTAACTCATTTTGAGGATGTTGCATCTTCCTATTTTTGTTGAGAGTCTGATGTAATTGTTTTCCTATCTTAAAAAGGGGCTGCAGTTACCTTAGCAGTCTACTCGTGTATAAGCTTGATAATTAACCCCCCTCGCCATAGGGCGGAACCTTGTTAAGTCACTAGGGTAATAATTTAAACCACTATTTTCCCATTTGTGCGTTTGTATCGTGGAATGTAGCTAATTATGTAGTATTTGTTAATTCAATGGCGAATTTGCTTACCGTTCATCGTTTTCTGTTTCAGGGAAGGTGAAGAAGGGCAAAACTGTGTTAACAGTAGTTCATAGTCGTCCAAGGCAGGATAAAGATGTTGAAGAAAACAAAGCAGGCGTTCTTACTGTAATAAACCCACAAGAGGCACTTCTATTGTTTAACCAAATGCGTGATCAGGTGAAGTATATATTTTCAGAGCCCTTCTGTTGTGTGTTCGAGCGTGCATGTATGTGTCTCTAGATGCACATGGATGACTTAATGTAAACCTGTTATTGTGAGGTGCCTACCCTTTGGTTTAATTCTTTCCCTAATAAACCCAAGGCTATCTAAATTATAAGTGGTCTTGCATCTTGCGTCGCTTTCCTTTTTATAAGAAGTGTCATGTTGGGTCGTGCTGTATTTGGGTTGATCTATTACAATACTGTCTTAAAGAAGCACCTTCTCCCCAATACAGAAAGCTGGAAATGAGTGTTGCAAACTGTGAGTATTTTCCCAATTTTTCGGCAACCTCTGCCATTTTTGGATCGACATCTCTCTAGTTCTCCGCTTTTGCTGAGCATTGGGGTACTCATGCACAAGACGTGGAGTACTCATGAGTTGGGGTAACAACCTGCTTGTAGAGAAGGCATCCCTCCACCACCAGAAAGTGGTTGAATTGTCCCTTCCTCCTCAATTTATTGCGGGGTGCCCTGTAGGAACTGGTCTTGGTTGATGCTCTGCTCAAAGACCCCCATAAGACCTCACAGATGACCTCGATCCCCCTGATTCAGCCTTGCTTGTAGTCTTGTATGTAGATGGTGTTAGTGGGCATGGTCGTGAACTGGGTAAAAGGTTGGAAACCGATGGATTAGAGGTGTAGAATTTGAGATTAAATTGTCATCTTCTTTGGGGTATGTGGTTTGGGAGATATAAGCTCCCTGAAACTGGGCCTTGATCGAAGATCTACTCCTAGATCTGTATAAGCGAGTTCTGTCTTATGTATACCTTAAAATCTTGGCGTATGAGACTTTTGTTCATGACAATGGTTTGCTCCTGGGTTGGCTCTAGACTTTCTTGTGCTGGAAACAGCCAATGGAGATACTGTTATTTGACGTTGATGTACATATCTCTGTACCTATGGAAAACTTAACTATTGAGATGACAAGGGGAGATGGTTTTTGCAAACTTAACGGGTAATTACCTCCAACGTGGCTTGAGTCTGGTATCTGTGGCCGTAAGGAGTTTGATGAGTCTGAATGTACTGTGAAACAAAGACGAATTTCATCTGTCCTAGAGAGCTCCAAGTCCAGTGGACCATGGTTACTGTGAAACCTGATATTTCGCTTTTGGGTGTTCATCTGTTAGGGGGCTCCTTGGTCTCTTGATGTGCTTCCTTATTTATTCTGATAACTTTGTTTCTCGCCCTAAAGATTATGCTGTTTATTTGGGTATAACATGCCGAATTTTCGTTTGCAGTTCATTTCAACCAAAATAAGACTTTAAAGTATAAACATATATACCAATGCTTACATTGTCAGTAAATGTCATGTTTGTCTAGTTGAAGATTTGACTCTTTAACAATTTTCAGGACTGCGAGCTACTCTATTTAAATGAGAGGCCTGAGAAACTTATACTTAGTACTGTTTCTGTTCCACCAATGGCCATTCGTCCATCTGTTTCTGTGGACGGCGGACTACAAAGGTTAGAATATTCACGGTAAATTTTTTGCTGCATTGATATATGATGTGTTGATGTCTTCTCTTTAATGTCTACACTTGCAGCAATGAAAATGACATCACTGAAAGATTAAGGCGAGTTATTGAAGCAAATGCTAGCATACGTCAGGGAATGCAAGAAGGAAGTAGTACGTTGAAACTTCTGGTAAGTTAGCATAATTAATAGCTTGTTTTTGCCTATACTTTTGGGTGGGTTGGAATGTCAAAAGCACTCTCCAGACTTACGATGTGGTTTCCATTTTTAAATTAGTTCTGGGAACTTGATTAAATATTTCTTCATTTACCTGGTAAATTAACATGCTGAGAAGGGGGTGAACCTGATATGGCCTTGATTATGTTTCCTTTCTTTTCCAAATGTTGAGCCAAAGATTCCCTATTCTTTGGCTTTGAATATGTCAAATATAAGTATAAAAGAAAGGCACTGAGGTATATTGAGTTTTCAGCAAAAATAAACTATTGGAAGGTAGCGCTGTAGGTTGAGGACCAAACTTTTAAACTGTAGCTTTCTTCAGTTGCATAGAGTACTTATCTTGATATGTTTTTCTTTGATAAGTAAGATAGGATATCAATATTTTCAAAAGGAGTATCACAATGAACAAACAGTATAAGGGGTACTGAAGCCTTAGGTACTTAATAAATGTAGCATCTAAGCTCCAATCTCTACCTTTGTTGCCTTTTTCATCAGTCCATCCATCACTAAAATGTGAGACATGATTCTTAAAGATAAGAATAATGCGTTTTTAAATTAAATGTTGTCACATTTTCCATAGTTGGCAGTAGCCTAATAGGACTGCAAGTATGAAGGATACATTCGTATATGGCTTCCTCAATTCGTGCCATGATCCTGATTATTAGACACTGCAGGAGACTAGGCCGTGTTGTGATTTCTGCAGATCTACTGGGAGTTTTTATGTCACATTCGTCAGTTGGGGGTCTCTTTCTTATAGTATCAAACGTGCCAAGGACGATTCATATTATCTTAGGTTGTTAGGAATTGAGTTGTTTTCTATGATTCCTTTAACCACTGAACATGCTGTGAATTCCAAAATTAACTGAATTCATCTTCTTATAGGATGACTGGGAGTACCTTCAAGTTGAGGTGGCTCAACTCATAAACAGTGATGTACGTGTTGCTTTACAAAATCAGCCCAACAAGCCTCTGAGTGGGTTTGTTCAACGTCTAAAGGGAAAGCAAGGCCGTTTTCGAGGAAACTTGTCTGGGAAGCGTGTTGAGTTCACTGGAAGGACTGTCATCTCACCCGATCCTAATTTAAAGATTACAGAGGTTCGGAGAATGTAAAATGCTTAGCTATGTGTTTATTTTTTGCTTTTTCTGTAAGAAGTATAGTATGAAATATATCATTTGGCAGGTGGCAGTTCCAGTGCTAATGGCATCAATATTAACTTACCCTGAACGCGTCAATCATCAAAACATAGAAAAGTTGAGGCAATGTGTGCGTAATGGGCCAAAGAAGTACCCTGGTGCAAAGTTTGTAGTGGAGCCTAATGGCGATAAAAAGTGAGAACAATTATTTGCGATGTGGGTATTGATTGTATGGATGGTTGTCAGAATGAATTGATGAAGCTTATTTGTTTTCATGCAGGGATTTGTCATTTGCTAACAGGAAGCGTATTGCTGATGAGTTAAAGATCGGCTTCATAGTTCATCGTCACCTCGAAGACGGCGATGTTGTTCTTTTCAATAGGCAACCGAGCTTGCATCGGATGTCAATCATGTCTCACAGGGTAAAGAGATCTCAAGTTTATCGTGTATGCCTACCCTTCATCTACATAATTTGACCTTAATGTGAGTGTGTGTTGTTTGCAGGCTAGAATCATGCCATGGAGAACATTAAGGTTTAACGAGTCTGTTTGCAACCCGTACAATGCTGATTTTGATGGTGATGAGATGAACATGCATGTTCCACAGACAGAAGAGGCTCGAGCGGAAGCTTTGTTGTTGATGGGGGTAAGCCTTAATTGATGTGCTTTTGTTCTTGTCATGTTTTTTTTTCCTTAAAACAGTTTCTCTTCTCCTTCACACTGGCATGGATAGTCCAATGTGATCTGTAGAACCTGCCTTTAGCAGGATTTATACAGAGAAGTTGTTGTGCTAACGTTGATGCTAGAGGCTGCTTTCCTGTTCATTCAGTTATGCTCCCTGTACTAATCGATTGTTGCTTGTCTTGAATTTGTTTCTTCTATAGGTGCAAAACAACTTATGTACTCCCAAAAATGGAGCTATTTTAGTTGCATCTACCCAAGACTTCTTGACATCATCTTTCTTAATTACAAGGAAGGATACCTTCTATGATCGCGGATCATTTTGTATGTTGTGTTCTTATATGGGAGATGGAATGGATATCATTGATTTGCCAACACCAGCTTTGGTTAAGGTAGGTTGTGACTGAACTCGTACATAGTCTATTTTGTATTTTCTTCCGAAGAATGAATTGTTTTGGAATTAATTTAGTCATACTTCACTGATTGGGTACCTGTTCTGTTCGTGATGAGTAGTTAGCTATGTTGTTCAAAGCCTTCATATTGTTTTTATACAGGAGGCTTGTACCATTTTGAACATTTGTGATCGATGTGTTGTGTATGATGATATCTAAGGGAGAATACTATAGCCTCTTTCGAGAGGCGAAGAACAGCTATCTTTCAGAAAGAAGAAGATAGAAGTGCATATAGGATCTTATTGAAATTTAGGAGGAAGCCATATCTTATTGCCCCAACATGTGGTGCTTTCCCACTTCTTCTCGAAAAACTAATATAAAAGTTATGTGATGCTCTCCCATCCCTTTGTCTTGGCAAGTTGACCTTCTCGTTCTAAATATGAGTCATTTTAAATCTTCTATTAGGATGGATTTACTACATCTTGATCCTTACAAGCTTGTGTTGATCTAAATATGAGTAATTTATTTTTTGTTATAGTGTGAAACGCGACACTGTCATTTATTAGGATTTTCATTTTTCAGTTTGCAGTACTTTGTATTTGTTTCTGATGCTGTGATCATCAAAATATTTTATCATGAATGGAGAGTGGAATTAATTTAGACGCTTCACTGATATGTTACCTGTAAATGAAACTTTTTGAGTGTCCTCACTATATGTTTTGGTAGCTTCTTAGATGTATATGAAACTTTTTGGATGTCCTCTTTATGTGTTTTGGACTTTGGTAGCTTTTCTGAGTGTTTAATTTTTCTTTTCTTTAATTTTCACTGCTGATTCCATGCGTCTGCTCTGTGCTGTAGCCAATCGAGCTTTGGAGTGGTAAGCAACTATTTAGCATTCTGCTGCGACCACATGCGAAGATGAGAGTCTTTGTGAATCTTATGGTTAAAGAAAAGATCTATTCCAAAATTGAAGACAGGAAGACAAATTGTCAGGAGGAAACCATGTGCCCTAATGATGGTTTTGTTTATTTTCGGAACAGTGAACTAATATCTGGGCAAGTTGGAAAAGCTACTTTAGGTCAGTGCTTGATCTGCATTTATAATCTTATTTAGTAGTGTTTGATCTCGTTTGATTGAGGAGAATGTTGTTAGTATTCTTGGCGAGGTTTATACAAGGTGATTAGAGATTCAGAGCCAATATTTAAAAAGAAAAAAGTGAACTTTTTGTTATAAGGTGACATTCTTTTACACTGCACCTGAGGTTATACGGTGTCTATCTTAATTCTTTTTCTTTATTTAACTGCTTTTCTATATCGACGATTTCAAATAACTATTCATGTTAGGCATCTCCAAATCATTTTAGGACGAAGGCTTATTGTTGGTGTTGGTGGTGGGGTGTGTGTTTCGATAATCTTCACATTTGTT
This sequence comes from Spergularia azorica, assembly GCA_038382645.1. Taxonomy (NCBI): domain Eukaryota; kingdom Viridiplantae; phylum Streptophyta; class Magnoliopsida; order Caryophyllales; family Caryophyllaceae; genus Spergularia; species Spergularia azorica. The sequence goes on from JBBYHQ010330599.1 coordinate 8,391, forward strand.
TTCACTAGAGAACAAGATGGTATTTTGGTTTAATTCTCTATAATCTCCTAGTGTGTCATAACCATTTGTGACTGTTATCAGTAATCTAGGAGATTTCAACCCATTGCAGGTAATGGCAATAAATTTGGGCTTTTCTCGGTTCTTATTCGAGACTATAACTCACATGCCGCTGCTGCTTGCATGAACCGTTTGGCAAAATTGAGGTAAATATATGTCTTTGTGGTACTTGTATGGTTCTATTATGTCTCAGTTTCTTTCTTGGAGATGTTTCAACACGGGTTATCGATAGACTTCATAATGTTTCAAAAACGTGTCATGAAACAGGTTTCTTACTACATTGAGTATTGCGCTCTTTGGCTCCGCGCTCATTTTCAAATATTTGATTTGTGGTTATGAATAATAAAGTAGGATTTTTGTGTTATTAAAGTTGTGAGCTGGATATAAAGAATTTGGGTAAGGTTGACTAATAGTAACATGGGCCACGTGGTTTAGGACATTACAACTTTGCATGGGATGAAACTCCAATTAATTTTATTACATCATAAACTGCTTTCACACATGGGGGGGGGGTGTCTAATTCAACACGCCACTTCCATAACCTCAGATACTCCGGTAGTAGGTTATTGCAATTTTTTCTGACCTAAGAATGCTGGACTTGATGTTTGAGTTTATATATATTTGCTTTTTTGTCTTTAAATTTCCACTATGCCAGTGGTTTGTTATTAAGTTTAGTACAACATTATGTATTTTTTTTGTCTTTTGATCATCTCTATCACATTGTGGTCTTTCTGGAACAGTGCTAGGTGGATAGGTAATCATGGATTCTCAATTGGTATAGATGATGTCCAACCTGGGAAATATTTGAATGAGCAGAAAAGATGCAGAATATTGGAAGGCTATGGAGAATGTGATAGGTTGATACGATCATACAACGAGGGAAAGCTGACCCTTATGCCAGGTTGTGATGCGGCGCAAACTTTGGAGGCTCAAATCACGCAAAATCTAAATGAGATCCGTGAAATAGCCGGAAAGGTAATTTTGACTTACCCCTTCTTGATGTAACACTTTTATGGACGTTAGAGTTCTAAACACTTAACCAGTGTATATGTGGGTGTAATGCTCCAACAACAATGCTGAAGAAATTAATGGGTTTTCAGTAGAGGAAGAAGGGAGGGTTTAAAGCTTTTATTACTGAATGGTTAAACCGATTACACGGAAAGAAAAAGTTTATCCTTCAAGTGGCCACAACCCCATAACAGTATTATATATGTGAGAAATGATGATAGTGATTCATCCTAGCAATTTCCTACTTATGACCACTTAATCCTGAGGTGTCTTCCCACTTGACTTGAGTATCTTAGCTAACCCATTTCGTAATTGATTACTTCTGAACTTACCCATTTGCCCTTCCCCTCCTAGAAGGGATGTAGATGGGCGGGTAACCAGAGTGACCGTGAGCTGGTTCATTATAGTGGATCAGCAAGAATTACATTTTTTATGTGCTATATTAGTGCCAGAATTTCTTGTAGCAAGTATTTGTCAACTTATAACAGCAATGTAGCTGTTGTTGCTGGTAGTATATATAATCATCGTTGACAAAAAATAATAGCAAAATATTTTGATTCAGAATGAAAGAGAATATTAGATAGAAGTAACATCTTCTTAGCATAAATAAGTTCGTCCCTCTCGGCAGAGGAAAGAGTAATTATTCTGTTTTGAAAAGTGCCTACAGGCCCTAAACTGTAATGTGAGTAAATATATAAAATATATTATATTGTTGCAAGGATTTTTTTTCTTTTCCCTCCAATTCACCCATTTTATCCCATTTTATTTTTGCATTACTTTCTAGCATTCTTTCCCATCTCTTTCTGTGCAAGCTTTGCTAGTGAGTTCTGATACTCTCCCCTGCTTAAACTAATCTTATCTAAATAGTTGGTCAAGAAGCAAATGAGCATGGATGCAGAAATCTAGTCTTGATACCTAGTTAAAAAGTGGGCCGAATATTATGCTGCAGTCTAACGCATGGGTCCTAGATCTCCTTGCTGGAGAAGAATAAAGGAAAATTCATCCATAGTTAATAATTTGAAACAGCTTAAGACAAGCTGTAGCTAAACATTCTCTTTACTATATTGGAAATGCATAATTGCGGTAGTGTGATATCATGTTTCAAGATCTATGATATGCCTGTGGGAAATATTGCATAGTGTGAGGTTGGCTTCAATTTTAAACAAGCAATTATTTGTTTTGGAATACCAAGTGCACAGATTTTTCAAAATCCCCCTCCCCCCCTCGAGTATTGCCTAATGTTGTCACCTTTTTTTAGTACTCCAGTTCCTCATCCTTGAGGTTAACTTCAAATTCAAATAAGAGAAATATGTTTTTTTAATAGAACGTGAAATTTTTATCAAAAGAATGCACCCCTTCGTTCAAATTTAACCATATACCCCTCTGCTTACTTCTTCATCCCTTGTAACATTTTTATGAATACATCCCTATATGACATCTACTTTCTGCATGTTTGGCTGTTTATATGTACTTTGTTGCCATATGTGAACATAATCTAAGCATTTATGATTATAGGTTTGTATGAAAGAGCTTCATTGGAGAAATAGTCCCTTAATAATGTCACAATGTGGTTCCAAAGGTTCCCCAATCAATATCAGTCAGATGGTTGCATGTGTTGGCCAGCAAGCAGTTGGAGGGCGTCGAGCGCCAGATGGCTTCATTGACCGTAGTCTACCACATTTTCCTCGAAAGTCGAAGACTCCTGCAGTATGTTTTTTGATACACATTGTGTTGAAATGTGTAGAATCTCATTTCCTTTCGTTGGCGAATTTATGCCCCCTATAGTGGTGTGGAGAGACACTATCCATGTGGAGGACTTGATTTGACTTTCATTGCTTTATTTTTCTGGTTTTCTAAATTTCTTTTTTTCTTCGTCTCTTAAACTTTTTAATCTTCTCTCAGACCCTTTCTTCTTATTATATTTGTATAGAGTTCATACCTTTTTCACCTGTTTTACAACTATATTATTAATTTATTGTTTTCCTTTTCTTATGATGGCTTTTTGAACTCCTTTTAAACGCGTTTCAATACTTTTTAAACTTATTCACAATGATTTTCAACTTATATGACATACACGAGACAGTTACATATGACGATTCATGTTAGCCGACCCCAAATCATTTTGGGAATAAGGCTTGGTTGTTGTTGTTGTTGTTGTTGTTGTTGTGTAATGTGTATGATTATTTGATTTCCGAATAGATTATCCTATTTGACCACTTATAGGGTTCTTGCTTTTGTGAATGCGCAGGCTAAGGGATTTGTTGCAAATTCATTTTATAGTGGCTTAACAGCGACCGAGTTTTTCTTCCATACCATGGGAGGCCGAGAAGGGCTTGTGGATACAGCTGTAAGTCCATTCTGCTTAGTTTTATTATGAATATGGTGTCGCATCTTCCTTCTTTCGCCTCGCCCTGTGACCCATCCTAGATCTGTTATTCCGTAGCACGGTGTCCTGGTGTCGATTTCTCAACTCAGACTATTTGTGACGAGAATTTCTTATATTGTCTCAATCTTTCTCAAGTGGTGCTGTTTTGTAACAACTTTATTTGCGGTGGACTGCGGTCAGTGGGTTTCATATCTCAACACAGACGATTAAATAAGAACATTTCCACCTTGGCTTGTTTTTTGTTTCTAAGGTGGTAAGATGGGAATGTTCTTTCTTTAGGTTGGGAATATTATCTTCTTTCACTGCTGAGTTTCTAGGCTCTGGGAGTCTGGGTTATGAGATGTGTCCAACTTGTTTCTTTGCAGCTGAGATGTCTTAGCTCAGGAACCGTCGTGGCCATCCTATCTGTCTAGTACTTGTAGAGAAGTCATTCATTTAGATTATGTTGCTCTAGCAGTGTATGTGACCCAAGTTTTTTGTGCCAGAGTTGACATGTAACACTAACTCCTTCAGTAGAAGTCAATCATTTAGACTATGATACCAAACTTAACCTCAAGTTATCTGTGACTGTGTTAACATAATGTTTAATGTAAGGCTTGTTTATTAGTTGGATTAAATATGTCGTTTACTATATAGATAGAATTGCTAACCTGAGATGTTTCGAAGCTTGTAGGCTCTGTTCATTGCTTAATGTGAACCCCATTTTCTGGTGCTTTCAAGTATTTTATACAGTATATATATGTATGGTATTTCCCGGTTCACAAATATATTTTTATTTTACATTTTCAGCATTGATTTGAATATATGTTTGGTATCTGATGTTTTTAACTGATTCTCCTATGCATAAATTTGATTTACTCATCTGTTAATAATGAGATGTCATGTGCAGTTTGTTTCCTATCTGATGCCAATAAAAAAACTGTAATAAGCAGTGAAAATTTGAAATCTTGGCTACAGGTGAAAACAGCCGATACTGGCTATATGTCACGTAGACTGATGAAATGCTTGGAAGACCTGGCTGTATATTATGATACAACCGTGCGAAATTCTAGTGGAACTATTGTTCAATTTTTTTATGGAGATGATGGGATGGATCCAGGACAAATGGAAGGTTCTGAAGGATTCCCTCTGGATTTTGAGAGATTGCGGTTTAAAGTAGAGGTATGATAACTATTTGAAGTTGTTGTGGCAGGTTTGCTGACTGGTCTGTAATATACATCTAATAAACCACATTTTACAGGCGACTTGCCCAGCTGCAAGAACTGCATATCTGTCGCTTTCAGAAACGTCTGAAATTATAAATAAGAGGCTTTCAGATTATAGTACTTCATGTGGCGGTTGTTCTGATGCCTTCAAGCAAAAATTGTTGGAATTCTTTGACAAGCTAGCTAAAAGGAGATGCTATGTTTCTGAACAACAGCTACAGGTATCCTATTTGATTTAATTACTGTTCATATGTGTAGAACAAGAGACAGTCAAAACATTGTTAGTGACTGATTTAAGTGAACTCTGGTACAACTGTGTAAAAGATATCTTACCTGCATATAAGGAAAGTGGAGTGGGGGGGGGGGGGAGGGCGGGGGGAGTATGGCTGAGGTTCCCCAAGTCTAAGGACAATTTGAGAAACTTCATGTGAGAAGACCAACGATGCGCCATTTATTTTGGCTGAAGAGTGGAAAAGTGATAGGTTTGTAAGGGGTGGGGGAAGACCCTTGGATAAAGGTCATTAAAAGCGATATGAGTCTAGTGGGGATTGAATAGAATATGTTATTGAAGAGGGCGGCGTGGAGAGAGAATCTATGTGGAGGATGGGGTCTCTCTTTACTTTGTCTTGCCATTTTCCCCTTTTGTTTGATTTCTAATCCTTATTCATTATTTTGCTTGATGTGTAATATTATTTTTCCTGTTGATCATTTTTCAAACTTCTTTGAAAACAAAATCGTGTTCTCCATTGTTTCAGCAAGTGCATTGCTTTCAGCATCTCACATATGAAGGTTCATATGAGTATATGACAGTTTATGTTAGTGGACCTTAAATCGTTTTGGACTAAGGCTTTGTCATAGAAGCACTGGCTGAACAAGCCTTGTTTCTGTACAGTTTGACCCTAAATCATTTTGCACTTCTCTCAGCCTCACATATGAAGGTGTCATCAACATCATAGTACAGTTTATCATTCTGGAAATGAGGGAATAGTTCACAGGAGATACTTTGGTCCATGTTTCTGTAGCTTTACTCTCCTGCATACCATGATATTTATACTCTTGAATTTTCAATCTTTGTACTATTTAAGAGTTGAGACATTATTGTACATGATGCACCATGAAGTTGTGCTCGTTGGTTGGAAAAGTTCCGCATATTTGTGTGAATCAATTTAAAGTTCATATGTTTTTTTCAATATTTTCTAAACCTTTTTATTTATTTTGACGACTTTCTAAACTTTCTTTGAA
>JBBYHQ010330610.1:0-14285 GCA_038382645.1 Spergularia azorica
TTATGTAGTCAAACACATGCAATAATGAGGTGGCGATGACATCAGCAGTGATATCATTAAATGAGTGATGATGTCATTGATGACATCACTGCTGACGTGGATAGTGTAATTGAAGGCTAATGGGGTGACTAATGGTTAAATTAATATGTTATCCGCTTGCTTGATCCCCTGCCTCTCTAAAATGACAACGATAGACTTCAGTGTAACTCTCATATATGTAACCGTGTTGAAAAGCTAATCCAACTTCAAACCAATCTCTCATTGCTCTCGCCTTTACTGGCCACCGTTAATCCGATAAGTATCGACAACCAGTAAGAACCACCTACCACCTCTGCACCTCACCCTCGTTACACCTTGACACATAGCCTACTCCCCTTCCTTTTTCACCACATATAGTACTGTTAATATTAAATTTTCATTTACGTCATCGCCGAGGGGGGGGGGGGTTTCATCTCTCTACCCCCCCTTCCCTCCTTATAAGCCCGAGCCACAGTTCATTGAACAACTTTTGATGAAGGCCTTTGCAAACTCTAAGCTTCTTCAGCAACTCTCCATGGTTTACGTTCTTCCCCCATGGAAGATTTTATTCCTCTCATTCTACAAACTCCACAATATCACAATCAATCTTGGTGGTCTCTCGTCATCATGAGTAAAATCAAACACGCTATCCAGTTAGCCCTACACCCCTTTTACGTCTCGATAACCATCCTCAGGCAAAACTCCGAGCTCTTCCCACAACGGCGCGACCTCTGAACACGAGAGTGTGAATTTCGGTTTCTATGTCAATTTGACGTCTTCTACAATTTGGGATCCACGTTAAGAAGGTAGTTTTCTCCCTTGCACCCATGCTAGAGGAAAGACTTCACTCTCGAACGTCCCTTAATTTTCTAGTGATGTCACAAAAGATTACTACATTTAAAGCACCATCCCTCTACAATCTAGACTCTCCTCATTAATTTAGAATCACCATGTTCAACAAAACTCTAGTATCTCAATTTCAATTCTTGTTCAAGTCAAATTTATTATTCCAAAATTCTCTAAATATCTTCACCGTCCAATCCAATTATATCGGACTCGAATACGAACAAGGACCAAATGGCCTAAAGTTTTAACTCAAGAGCCAACCAGCTCGCTCACCTACTAAAAGCTAACCTAGAGTCTAAACCAAAGTAGCCAAACAGCTAAAAAAGCACCGTCCAAAAAATGCTCTCATTTTCTCTCTCTAGTCTCCGCCTAAACTAAGCTTTGCTGCGGCCGCCCATGGCTTCTATCACTTCTATGTACTACTCCTGGTAAACCGTAAACTGGTAAGCCTTCATCTCTAATCTTGCATTATTTAATTATTATTGCGCAAATGTTGGGCTGATATCAACTAATTATCGTTGTTATGTAGCGTAAAGATGGAGTTTCTTTCCAATGCATTCTCCGCGTTAGGGTTTGACGACGGCGACGATCGGACTACCGCGGCGCCGCCTCCCACTTCCGACGCTGGTATATCTCTTCTCCAACTCTGTTATTCTCATTTTTACCCTTCATTTTATTTTTCAATTTGACCGTTGTTAGCTAGGGTTTTCGGCAGTAGCAAAACTGTAATTATTTATTTATTTATTTTTGGTTTTTATAAGTATTTTATTAGTTGTTACTGCAAATTTGCACTTGAAGTTACTTCAGTTCAAATGTTGAAGTTTTTGCTCAAAGTTTTCGTTTTCGTTTTCGTTGTGAGCTGACTGAGGAGAATGGAGTAAGAAGTGGGAGTTTAAGTTGCTTCTTTTGCGGCATAATGTATTGCCGTTGGATATATTCATTTTGGATAATACGATTTGCGGTGTGATGAAAGTTTGACAAATTAGGGTTTGTTGTTTGAGCTATCTAGTGATTATGATTCGGATGGTAGCTGAAATTTTGCCCCCGTAAATAGAGTTTCTCGCTGTAATGCTCTCGTTGCTTTTGTGTTATTTAGTGTGTGATGTGCCTGCTTGGTCGTAGTTTGGTACGTCACGGTCTTTTTTTTTCTTCTGAGAATTAATAGAACGCTACCCTTTTTGTTCCTGGTTGTGGTATTTTTAATTTTGATGGGGAAACTGAGATTTTAATGGTTTGTTTACGTCCCTATGATGAGACATTTAGTAATCTGAATGTGTTTACACATCAACATGTAAACATGGTGCTCCCTTTGCACTGCAGAGCTGGTGCAAAGGTTGAGGAGCAATGTTTTCATGTCACCATGTGGAATCTTGGCGTTTCTGAGGGATTCTTTTGCTTTTAAAATGCAGTAGGTCTTGTGGGAGACCAACCATGTTATTGATATCGTGACCCCGTTTATGTAATTATGACCGTTATATTACTCTTGGTAATCGTTTTAGTTAAAGAGCTTGACACTTAATCTAAGATTTACAAAGGGGTTACTTTATAAATTTTAGCTAATTTTATGTGATGGGATCCTCCAAAATCATAGATAATGTGATTTATTATAGTAACTTAATACGATTACGAGAATTATTATCATGGTTACAAGCAAGGTAAAAAGAGTCACTTTGTGATATAGTATAGTGGTCTCTCAATAATTTATTGAGAGACCGTCTTTTATGAGAATTTGTGTTTAAAATGTTGGTTTTTGGTGCTTGTATTTAATACCAACTTCTTTCTCCGTCCCCCCTCCCAATATTTCTTTCTCTATTTAAAAATTTATATTTGATGGAAATGTAGTTGTGCCAATTTTCGAGTGGTCACTATATATATGCTGTAAACAATCTAAAACATAATTCATGTCTGCAATTCATTGTCATAAGCTTGTGCCATTGTTTAGCTGTCTTTGAATATTGTCTTGCTTACAATCTTTAATTTGGTTTGTCATAAGCTAGCTTGTCTAGTGAGGAGTTTTAAACTAGTTTTTGAGGATCAAATCAAAGCAAGCTGATGAAAGGTCCTTATTTAATAAACTTTCTGATGCACTGTGTTTCTAACACCTGAACTTCCACAATTACGTCACTAACTTGTGCTGATTGATGACTAGTTTTGACTGACTGGTTTCCAGGACTGAATTTTAATGAGTTTTGAGCTAGCTTAATCCCATTTTGCCCAACTTTCAAACCAGAACCGAAGTAACTACTATTCCTGAATGACGTCATCTTAGACTCTTAGTAACCTTTACTGATATCCATATTATGTGAGAAGGGGATTAGAAGGAAAATGAAACTGATCAGATAAATTATAGCTTAGAGGGTGGTTGGTAACATGACTCACAATCATAGTCATAATTAAATTGGCAGAAATGCTGAATTTTGATTGATCGCTATTCTATTAGCGGTGTAAGGATCACTTTCATTCCCCGTATGATCAAATTATGTATGCTAGTAAATAATCTGCCTTCATTATAAAGGTTGCAGACATCTAGCTTGAGAAGGACTTTAACATGCTTCAGACCATATGAAGTCACTTGTGAAATTTGTTCTGATTTATTTTTTATTTTTACAGGGAAAAGCAATAATAAGGGTAAAAGGCCAAGCGATAATAATGGTGTAAGGTCAAGCGACGAGCTAGTTGTGGAAAGTGGGAATAGCAAGGATCAAAAGGGTTCTCCAATATCGGAGTTAAGATTACCTCTTGTTTGGATTGACCTAGAAATGACCGGTGAGCTCTTATCATGATTCTCATATATGATAGATACTGATACATTTCTCTATCCTACTTTTTTTTCTTCCCACTGATCATATTTCACTATGCGTGTTTATACATCCAAGCCAAACATTGTACAGTGTGTGCACCCATTTTCTTTCTCGAAAAGTATTTAATGCGATTCTGAACTCATTTTGAAAAAAAGAAACGATAGAATAGGCTAAAGCTCAATGCACTACTTTTGAAGTACATTGTGTAATTCTGGTCTTTCGGGCATGAAGCTTTACCCATCAAGATGCTGATTTATGTTTCAAATTTGACGATTGTGTCGTGTGTTGCGTGTTAAAAATTTCTTAAGTTTTGTCTCTTAAAGAACGAGCCTTTATAAATACTTTCATAAATTAAAACCATAAGAAAGTACGTCTCTAAAGCCATACTTAAAATTGAAGAACGTAACAATGCATGTCAATTTTGCCTACTTGATGTGGTATTTGTGAAATGGAAGGTCAACTCATTGGTCCTAAGTATGGGTGGAGCTAGAGCTCCGTTATCCACTTTATTCTCCTAATTTTTATTCGACTGGCATGTGATATTCCGTGGAAGGGGAGCCTTGGCGCACCGGTAAAGGTGTTGCCGTGTGATCGATAGGTCACGGGTTCAAGTCCTGGAAGTAGCCTCTTGTCAATTAAATTGACAAGGGAAGGCTTGCCCTCATTACACCCTTGTGGTGGGACCCTTCCCCGGACCCTCGCTTAGCGGGGACGCCAATGTGCACCGGGCTGCCCTTTTGGCATGTGATATTCCGTATTCGGATATAGAATCTAGTCCTTGTGAATTGGCACTGCCAGGCACATAGTAGACATCCTGTAGTCATTGATGTTTTAGAATTGGTGTTCGAAGCTTTGTCTGAGGAATGAGCATCAGTCTCACATGGTATTGATGAAGACTTACATCAATTTCCCAAGCCTAATTATTCTTTTTGAGCAATCCTTTAGACATAGCATTAGTATAGCTAAACGCATACGTTCTGTATTCAAACCAAAGCACCACTAGGCAAAAGAAAAGGACTGGTCTCACAATGGTCTTGAAACTGGATAATTCCTGCTATCTTCAAAGAGGTCGCTACACGAACGATTGAGTAGCTACTCAGTCTAGCATTGTAGCTAACAATAACAATAAAGTTGTAGTCCCAAAATGATTTAAGGTACCTGGTTAGAAGCGTGATTGTGTTACGGCCACTAAAAGGGTATGCAAAGCTTCTCTAGTCTACTGTATTGCAAAATGGAACAGCTATTAGGTCTTTAAAATGACTACTGACTTGGTAGGGCTATCTGCATTCAAGTAGCCCCATTTCCCAATATCTCATTGTAATATCTGTGTGCTTTAAGAGTGAACGACTGTCCAAGATTATTGAACACGGTCTAAGTAGCAGTCGTTCAGAAAAGCAAGTACTGCACTACTGCCTTTCAATAAGTGCAGTTAGCTACTTGCAATGTGCTGACAGTTAACTCACTTAACTGCCAAACGGATTGTCTATATGCATCTCTTTTACATGTGTTTGATGTCAGTCAATACCGATGATTCAATATGATATGAAGAGCTTGTGTACCGCTATTCAGGTCTAATTTTTTGTTGTTATCATTTCTATGCAGGTTTAAACATTGAAGTTGATAGAATAATAGAAATAGCATGTATCATAACAGATGGCAATTTGTCTAAATCTGTGGAGGTTGAGAGCCATGTTTCCGAAGTCTATTCCCTGATCGTAGTCCTTGATAAGTATACTATTAACAGCTTTCTGTAATTGTTGTTCTTGTGCAATATCCCATACTTTATAAATTTCATTTCTTGCCATCAATTTAAACTTACAACTGCCCCTGGCAAATTATCTCTTGCCATACATTTTACTTTGTTTAACTTATTTGTTGTTTGATAAGGATTTGGAATTGATTATGACTTATCCAGTGTCATATTTTGATCTCCAGTTATGTTTATTTATTCGTTGATATTGGAGGATATAATATGAGAGTATATGAAGATAAGATCGCGATATATTATTAGTTGGAATAATATATGTGAGATATCATTTAGGCTAGAATTTTATGATATGTTCACATTTACTCTCATATTATATCCTCCAATAAGACATGCATCATATGACTGTTGGTTAAGAGAATGAAGTCATGGTTCAGTGTTGGGCTATATGGCGATTGTTTGTATCTTTCTCTTAACTAGAGTCAATGACATTCAGTTTGTAGTTTTCAGCCTTCTTAAGGTTTCTGCATGGCTCATTGTGTTTGAGGTGTTCTACTCGTCTCTTTTGGTCTGTTTTGGAGTTGTATTCATTCGGGGATCATTAATTCCTTTGGAAATGTTTGAGATTGTGTAATTTGTCCTAGCTTTAGAAGGTATTTCGGATATTGCTCTTGACTGGCTGTTTTTTTTATTGAATATTGAAGTGATTTTTTGTTTGTTTTATCATTCTGTATCTAGGGGCCAGATTTGGTTATCCATCAAACACAAGAATGTCTAGACAAAATGGGGGAATGGTGTCAAGAACATCATGGAGCTAGTGGTGAGAAATATATCTTTATGCTTCATCTTTTTTAGCTTGATATAAGCTTTAACGCTTGAAATATTTCCGAAGTTTGCGAATTTGTGAAGTTTGCCTTTTGTACTGTTTCTCAAATTCATATTGTCCATTACTAAATGAGGTTTTGCATAAAGGTTTTATTTAATGATTTTGGTGGGCATAATGACTGACTCAAGGTTTACTTCAGGGTTGACAAAGAAGGTTCTTCGAAGCACAATTAGTGAACGAGAGGCTGAGAAGCAGGTACGTAAGAATTAGATTGTCTATTTGGCTTTTGTCTTCTTACCCAGCAGTTTTGTAACAACCTGATATTCCCCGTGAATTTACTGCACGGAAGAACATGTCAATGAGTCAAAGGGAAAAGTGTTGTTATTTCTTGGTACTTGGAGTTCAAATCTAGTGAGATATCTGTAGGCATATTTTTATGTTCTAGTAATTTAAATGTGATACTGATTTTTTGTTTGTTTTACCAATAGAACAAAAAAAATGTAGTACCTTAGCCTAGACAAACCTGCTTTTCTTTCATTTAACGAGAAAAAGATCATTATAAAATCTCCATCTATGGAGAACTGATTTCTAAAATTTTATCATGTTGAATTTATCGTCTCCATCCACCATTTAGGTAAGTCAAACACGATCATATTGATCCGAAGGGTGTGAGAAGCAAGTGAAACTGGAACAGAGTGCTTCCACATATTACTAATTCCTTAATGTCACCTGTAGCATGTAGGCTCCTTTAGCTCTGACTCGTACCACTCCAGGTGAAGCTAGTAGTATAGTACGCATGCGTGTGGTGGGGGGGGGGGCTGCCTTACATAGCTTTTGCGTGGTAGATAATTACTTGATGAGACAGAACAATGCTTGTCACACTTGTTTTTTCTCCATCCATCCAATGTATCTAAACCTTGCCATCATTTTTACTAGAGAGTGACTGATGTGTTAAGACCTACTGGCATAATCACAGATATTCACGTTTACTGTATAACATTACTCTGATGGCCTATAGAATCTACATATTCCATATTTAGTCTTACAGATTGAAAGATCTGAAATCGTCTATAGAATGGCAATCTGTAAAATTTTGTATCTCTAACTTGTTTGTCTTGTTTACGGTGCATTTACCTGTAAGTATTTTCTCTTCTAAATTCACATATAATCTGTTATTACCCGTTTTATGCAGGTTATAGAATTTGTGAAGAGATACGTGGGTACACATACACCTCTTCTTGCCGGGAACTCAGTTTATGTTGATTTTTTATTCCTTAAGGTATTTTGATGTCTTATTCTTTCACGTTCTTTCTTAAATTCGTATTTTAAATTCGAGTGGCTACTCATAGCCTAACCTAAATCCGGGTCTTGAGGAGAAGTTAGTGCACGTTTGGTGTTTTGATGTTTGCTCTTGCTCATAGGCTTTTGAAATAAGCTGCTTGGTTCCCCTTGCTAATCTAGTTCTTTATGCAGAAATATATGCCAGATTTGGCCAGAATTTTCTCCCATGTGCTTGTGGACGTCAGCACCATAAGGGCCTTGTGCATCCGGTGGTATCCTAGAGGTAAAACTGTCTTCCATGTATACGCAGTATGCAAGTTCTGTTGGCAGCGTTGGTTTTCATTCTTGGTTGATGTAAAATCCTGCTTAGTGTATTGTGAGAGAACAAACATTTTATGGTCCAAGGATCTGCTGTGTCATGCTTGAGATAATAATTATCCTAGAATGGTGAATTGGTGGTGGAACATGCTTTAGTTGGCTGTTGATCGTGAGCAGCCATTAGTTGTTCTCTAGTCTGTGCATTTGTTTATTGCTTCTGCAATTAAATGATATCATCATATGTTAGGGTAAACCAGGAAGGGCTCGAAAGGGATGCCTCAAGATATGTAAGGGATTCAAGGATAACGTTATATTTTTATTTGCTTAAGATGCGATGTTATAGCATTCTCATTTACTCTGTGATACTTATTAGTGTGTTTCACTAATGATTTTCTATGACCTTCATGTATCCAGCTCACAAAAAGGCACCAGTGAAGGCTCAGAATCACCGGGCTATGGATGATATTAGAGAGAGCATAATGGAATTGAAATACTTCAGGGAGAACATTTTTATCAAACCATCAAAGAAATGATAATCTTAGAAATGATGTAAAATAATACTCCCCTCGTTTCTTGAAATTGTTTAAGTTTAATTGGAATAAATATAGAGAAAATCGGTCCGAATATAAACAATCTAAAGTAACGGAGGGAGTTGGCACCACATTAGTCATGGTCTGTACATGATTGTAAACAATCTTTTCTCTGTAGATGCCTTTATTTGTACATTGGTCATGGTCCTCCATGGAGATGTGCTTGGCAATATTATGATACTTTGTACAAAATTTCGTGAAGATGGTAAAGGCTGAATGTTTGTTCCATGGATGGCTTGTTTGTACTAATTTAAATCTTCTGCTTTAGCTCGTAATGTTTCCGTTTGAGGTCAATCAATGCCATCAGTCGAACTTGGAAAAGTTTGAAGGAATTGTTGGCCACTTTCTGTGTTCAGCAAGAGCCCAGGAGAGTGGGGAATCCCTTCTCCCCAAGCAGCTTACCCTCCTAAAAGATGTTATACGGAGTATGTTCCATGGAGTACCCGAGAATTATTTGAAAAATATGTTGATCGTTTGTCTTCGTTTGAGTTCATCTCGCATATTCAAATCAAACGTAAAACGCATAAGAAGAGAGTAGTGTCGAAATGATATAAACAGGAGTCAGCTAAAAAGCAGTGCTTTCAAATATCTCAAAAGCTAAAACATCATACGGAGTAATAAATAAACAAATTTGTCTTTAGCAGTGCCCATATGCCCGATGTGGCAATGCCAACATTTTCAACTATTTCCAAGAAGTCAAACAAATAAGATGATGCAAAACAGATTTGAATTAACCTACCCAATGAGCCGATAAATCATCTGACATAGTGAAAAATAAATAAAAGAAAGAAAACAAAGTTTGGTTCGACTCACCATCACGAATTCCCGTCTTAATCAACTCACATTTAATAACCGGTGTCCCAAATTCGAATTCTCGTCTTATATTACGCCTTGCCGATAGACGTACGTAAAAGACTAAAATAAAGTTCAAAAAGTTTAGGAAAGAAAAACACGAGAAATTGCCAACTCGAATCTCACTTGACACACACGCACATTACAAATACGCCCCTCTTTCTCTCTCCACTCTACACCACTCCCTCTCAAACTTAACCGTCACTCTACTCGCCGCCGACTACACCCCCTCCCCCCCGTAAACTCACCCTCAATCAATTTCCCCTTTCCAATTCTAGGGTTTCCCCCAATTTCTTCCCCAATGTTCACCCCGCAGCGGAAAGCGCCGTGGTCGCCACCGTCTTCCACCCCTAGAACTATCACCGGCGGTTCGAGGTTCACGGTGGCTGATAAGGGTAAAGCGGTGGCGTTCGTCGACGGACCTCCACCGCCTCCGCCGCCGCGGAGTTCGTTCGACGGCCAGGTTGTTCGGCGTGGGGAGAATGCAGAGGATTGGAAGCGGTTTAAGGAGGCTGGGTTGTTGGATGAATCTTCTTTGGAAAGGAAAGATCGTCAGGCTTTGCTTGACAAGATTTCTAAGCTTGAAAAAGAGGTTTGCTCCTCTTTTTTTTTTTTTTTATTGATTAATTCAATTCAATTTGATTTAATTTGGTATTTCTTGATTTTTATATGTTCTTGGTTAATTACTTATGTGGGTATTTGCAATTAATTTGATTTGTACATGTTAATGGTTATGAATGTTTGATTTGGGTATTTGTTTGTTCTTGGGTTTTCTTGGAAGATTAATCATTGCCGTATAGTTTAAGATTGTAGGATTATATGGCGATGTTTTAGCAGTGTAATTAGGGTTAATTAGGTTATTTAGGGTTATCGGATGTTCGTATAAGTAGTCTTCGAAGTATTGGTTCGACAAACTCCGGATGGGGGAGATGAGAGGGCTAGTTGATGGTCCTTGGGATTATGCCCAGTGGCGAACCTGTAATCATGTTAGTGATTGAGAGCGTTAAATTTGCCGGGGATTTGGTTATCATTTCTTGAGTTGATGCTCAATGTCGTTTTAGTAGCGTGGCTAAGAAGGCAAGAACCGTTCTTGTATTGAACGGCGGTGTATCTGACTGATGAGTGATAAGGTTTCGAGCAGAAGAATTCTCGGTTGGTGAGGACATTAGAAGTAAGGTGTTTTCGTGGAATAGCGTCGAAGAATGTTGATGATTCCTTGATTTGTGTGGCAAGGGTTTGAGCTTAGGTTGCCTTTATGGGTTGGCAGAGTCTCATATGAGGATAGTATAGTATGGAGTAAAACATTAATTTGAATTTCTGCTTTAACAATGGCTGTCGTTCCATTTCCATAGAACTGTCGCTTTCTGACTTGATGCAGTGTTTTTGTGCGGCTATTTGGTTATTTTGCTGGGTATATTAGTCTCTTTTGGGTATGTATGTTTGCTGCAATTGTCTGTATATTTTAATTATGATTATATTCAGGCGAATCGTTAAAGATAGTCTTCGATTGTCCTTTTGGTGGTGCAGAATCTACAAATCGATCAAGGGTTGAGCTTGTTAGATTCTGCGTGATATTTGAGTATTGATATTGTTTCCATTTCCAATGGAGCCAAAGACTTAACGATTCTTTGGCTTTGGGATATAATAATATAAAGCAGAATGGCTCACAAAACTGTCTGCGCTTCTTGCTTCGTTTTGGACTAAGGGAGGAGGTGTCTTTAAATAGACCGTTTTAGTTCAATACTAAGGATCTGGTCATTTTTGTGGCTAATGTTGAGCAGTGAGGACGTCCTCAATTGTTCCTTTACTTCTATTCATGAAACTTCTGAAACTTCTTAGTTCTTATCTACAAGAATTTGTCATGTCACGTTGGTGAGGAGGTGCTTCTACATGTCAATTGGACTCTCATTTTTCGTTGACATGTTATGTGGGTACTGGCTATGCTATCACCTCATTTAGAAGCATATGCTTGCAAGGCAAAGTTTGTATATTGGCAATCCCTGTTTGCAGTTTGCGGAATGAATTCTAAATAGTTTTAGCTCAACTAATATGAAGGTTCTAACTTTGTAGTTAGAAAGGATTATCTACGGTTTCTATACGACATGCGTCATATGTATGATAAATCTTATTGCCAAATGGCTTGCTTGATCTTTTGTATGGTTATGCTGTGTATGCTGATCTGCTGTTTCAATTAAATTCTGGGAAATGCTTTCTGTACAAGACGTGGGTGATGGAACTTTTGCCTTCATTTTTTTTTTTTTTAATTTGAGAACATTTGGCCCTCATTTTGCATTTGACAGCTTTTTGACTATCAATACAACATGGGGCTGCTGCTTATCGAGAAGAAGGATGTCGTTTCCAGAAATGGAGAACTAGAGCGAGAGATTGCTGAAGCTCAAGAGATTCTAAAACGTGAGCAATCTGCACATCTAATTGCCATTTCTGAAGTTGAGCAACGTGAGGAAAATTTGAAGAAGGCTTTGGATATTGAAAAGAAGTGTTTAGTTGACGTATGTCTTTCCGTCTCTTCGTTCCTTTCCTTTGCTGAAGTTGCAACTTTTTTGGTGCTTTACTTTTCTTTTTGTTATTAGCTTATCTATATCCTGCTCCCTTTTTTATTTGAACTTTGCAGCGTACTGTTCTTGAAGTGTTTTCTCATTAAAGAACAAATGCCTATGCTGAATTGGACAAGTGCCTTTATTTTCTTCAATCTAATAATCTGTCCTTTGCCAAAAATTGTTCACAAACTGAGATTAGCTTCTCCCTGCCTTAAATGAGCTGTTTTCTGTGCAAATTAGTTGATGCTTCAGCTCATTATAGTGGATGTTCCTGAAATCGTCATCTGGAGTTTCATTTTTTTAGCTAGAATGCTAGTTTTTCTGTTTTTAGATATGTTAGGAGCGCATATGTCTGTACTAGCTTTCTTCAATGCCTGATCCATAGCTGTCACTGCTTTGAATCGTTGATGTTGAAGAATTTGCATGTGCTAAGGTTTGCCTATGTTGGGCAGTTGGGCTGTCCACTTGGTGGAACGATCCTTCTATGCCGGGCTGCTGGCTTTCACATCATGCTGTTTAATCTGCCTTTCACAGGTTCTTTAGCACCATTAACTTTTGTGGGTGTCTGATTTCAGCTTCAGAGAGCTTTATGTGATATGCACGAGGAACATGCAAAGTTGAAAGCTTCATCTGAGACTACCGTGGCATATGTAAACTCTCGTATGGAAGTTCTCGAGAAGAAACGTCTGGACTTAGAAGCGAAAACTCATCTAGCGGACTCCAAGCTTGCTGCTGCAGATAGAAAAATTTCGGAAGTAGATATGAAACTGCAAGATTTGGACGTTCGTGAAAGCATTTTACAAAGGGAGCGCCTATCTTTAGCTGAAGTGTATGCATTTTTACTCAAAAAATTAATTTTGGTGGTGATGGTGGCTCTTCTTGCAATTGATTTCTGTGCAACTGTATCTATTTGTGTGTTTTCATTACTTAAATGATTTAATGCCCTGCTGCCCATGCCAATGGTTTCCAGGAAAGAAGCTCACCAGACATATTTTCAGAAACATAAGAAGGATTTGATTGAATGGGAGAGAAAGTTACAAGAAGGGGAACAAAGACTTTGTGACAATAGAAGAATTCTTAAGGAGAGAGAGGAAAAGCTGCATGAAACTGATATGGGTAGCAAAGAAAAGGAGGCTTACCTTGATGAGCTGCAACAGAAGATTGATTCAGCTGATGCAACTCTAAAGAAAATGGAACATGATATAAAAATCAAACTGGCAGACTTGGAATCAAAGGAGAAGGTTAGTTCATTGAGAAGTACTTCATACATATAATATACATACATAGTCTTTGCGTCATTGCTTTTATTTTCTACTGTTTCAGAAAGCCGAAGCCATGATGTCTGAGCTGGAGATAACAGAAAGGGAACTGCTAGAAAAAGAAAAGAGGCTTAGTGCAAGAGAAAGTGTAAGTTGTGGTCTTTCCTTATCTTGTATCTGATGTCTTGTATGAGGGACTTACTTCAGTGAACTATATCTTAACTCTAGTAATGACACAAAATGTGAGACAGGTCCGCATGATACTTGTGCTAGCACTGTCTGCGTGTATAGCTCTATAGCCCAATATGTATTATGGTTTTGTAGAGAGAAGACTCCATAGACAAACCTTCTCTTTCGTTGTCCTTGCTTTGCAGCATCTGCATGTTGCACTCTAATCTAAATCTTTTGTAACTGTTAATTAGATTTGTTTCTTACCACTGAAATTTTCACATTGTAACCTGGCTGATTAATGATGCAAACCATTCACAAATTTTATAAATTGTTTGTCTATGACTTTAGGAAGTTCTGAATTCTGTTGTTTTGAAGGCTCCACCTTTTTTTTAATTATATGCTTCATTTTAGTGGCAGTATGTGTAAAATACCTGTTCCGGGCAAGTAATTATAGATAGTTATGTTTTATACGTCAGATTCTTGAGTGATTATTTTGCTGCTCTGTTGGTTTACAGGAGGAGTTGAAGAATCTGCTTAATAAGCACAAGACAGAGTTGGATGCCAAAAAGCATGAATTTGAGTTAGAGATGAAGCAAAAACGAATTTCCATGGAGGAGGAGTTGAGCACTAGAATGCAAGAGATAGATCAGAAGAAAAGTGAAATCAATCATCTTGAGGAGATGCTGGGTAAGAGAACACAAGCATTGGAAAAAAAGTCAGAGAGGGTGAAGGAGAAGGAAAGCGATGTTGAAGGAAAGATTAAAGCATTGAAAGAGCGTGAAAAGTCTGTTGAGGCAGATGAGAAAAGACTTGTGTTGGAGAAAAAGGAGATCAATGCTGATAAAGAGAGTATAGAGGATTTAAGAAAAGAACTTGATACATGGGGAACTAATCTCAGGAAACTGGAACTTCGGATTGAAGAAGAACGAAAGGAGCTTGAAGTATTAGAAGAGGAGAAATCTAATTATCTCCGCTTCCAGATTAATCTAAAGCAGGAGATTGAGAATGCAAAGCGTCAGAGTGAGATACTTGAAAAGGAAGCTGAAGATTTGAAGCTGGA
>JBBYHQ010330621.1:0-14284 GCA_038382645.1 Spergularia azorica
ACTCGGTAGTCAACTGCGGCGTAACAATTCTATAATATTTCCTCATTTATCATTGCGAAAATTTAGGGTTGTTACAGCCCCCTTGTTGGTTATCCGGGCGAGAGAGCAAGCGACTATCGATTATGGACAAGCATTCGTGGGGGATCGCGCGCCCACTTTGGCAAGCCTAATGATCGGGACTGCGAGTTGAGTGACTCTCGGGACCGCTAGTCTCGGACCGAGCACAACCCACGCATTCGATATTAACGATGATCAAAGCATCAACAAGGGCAATGTTTGAAATAGGAGAAAATTGATTTTCATTGACTAGCTTCCCCTAAAAAGAGAAATTTACTTTTACACATCTATGGACATTACATATTAAGTGTGCAGCACAACGCATATTTCTTTTCCGAGGAAATAACAGAAGATTGATTTCCCCTAAAGACATGCTAAAGACATTAAATGAAATACGAAAAGTCGTATGAAAATGCATTACAAGAAATAACTAAGGTACATGAAATAAAATAAACTAAGTTACAAACTTGGATCGTCACACCGGGCATGCGAACTCATTACTTATCCTACTTCTGGATATAGTGTAGGCGTACCATAATAAGAGTAAGCATTGTCTCTTAAGTTGCAGCATTGGAGGACGACTGGGTCCGACTGGAGCACCTTTGGTTGTTCCTACCTCCGTCAACATGGTTTAGGACTTTAGGATACTGGATATGAATATGTACTTAGCTTAATCAAAGTTCTGTATTAGCTTAGGATAGTCTATAAATTTAATGTACATAGCTTAATGTTAATCATCCTTCATTTCATCGAAGCGTCAGGATATTTGACAGCTTTGTTTCTATCTTTGCTAACGGTTTTCTTTTGTAAACTTCATGGAATGTTTTTATTCATCCCTTTGATTCATTAATCATATACTCGCATTAGTTGATTTCACAACCGAGAAGAAAACCGTAAACATACAATTCTGAATCACTTGCTCAAACAACTCATTTAAACACTAGTTTTAACCGTGACAGCATGGATGAATCGAACGGAGTTCTAAGTTAAATTTTGAACGTTTAATTGAAATAATGCTTAGAAAATAAAAAATTATCAAAGTAGGGTTGTTAGAAAACTATCTATCATTTTGGGGTCCAACTAGGACTGGTAAGTCCAAACCTCAACTCCAAACCAAAAATTTTAACCCCACCATAATCTCTCTCCTCATCCCCCTTTAACAACAGCCACCAGGTCCACCCTATCCGCCGTTATCGCTCAACTTCGACCGCCTTCAAGCTGGGAGTTGACACCACCAGAAAAGAAGGTGTGCATCGGTGACACCAATACCAAGATGAGAGAGAAGAGGGAGGGGCCTGGGGAGTTCGAAGGCGGTCGTGGTGAGGTGGAGGGGAAGAACGTGGTGGCTGCAACGACGAATGGCGACCACGGTGGTGATCTTGACGGTGGTTGTCAAGTAGCAACGACGGCAGGGATGGGTAGCCGCGAGCGATGGAGGATTAGCGGGGCTGAAGAGAGGGAAGATTGTCACGAGAAAAAAAAAAGTAGCAGCAGCCAAAAAAAAAAAAAATGCTCCATGGCGAGTCTCCCCTAGGCTGAATCAAAGCCTACGTGCACCCTATTTTGATAAATACTTTTTTTGGAACCCCGTTTTGATAATTTTTTATTTTTTAAACATTATTGGAGTTAATAGTTCTCAAATTTTCGTGTATAGCTCGAAAAGGCCCGATGATATTCAACACCAGAGTACATATAACTTTGTAGTGAGCGTGTTTACGTGTCAGGGCCGTCACACAACTACGACATCCTCACCGTTCAAAAGTCGCACATTTTCAGATAACTTCAAAGTTTAAGACGGTTTTCGTTTAATCTATGGGATAAAAATATATCGATATACAAAAAAAAATTAAGAATGAGATTAAGCATCCTCAAAACAGTTGTAGTTGCAACCTATTCAGATTGTGCTGTTAAATCGTGGTAACGCCCCAGCTGTTTTCGTCCCAAAGTTACCACGCAAAAGAAAAGGAAAACAAAAAAAAGAACACCTCCATCCTTGTGACTTTGGAACAATATAGTTAGGAGCATCAATGCTATTTAACCATTTCGGTTGTTTCATCATTCATCACATAAAGTCCCGAATTGTTCAACGACGAAAATCGCTGAAGAGCATGATAGCATCATCTAGCTCCATCAAGGACGCATTCAAGACAATAAAAACTTGCTGAATACGACGACGTTTGTCCTTAAGTCCCGCAGGTAGCTCACCACCAGCCTTGCATGCGTTATTAATCTGAAAACACAGTTGGCGATGGGCTAAGTATATCATATACTAGTCAGGTGGAACAGAAGATGATATGAAATTACACAACCAGATTCATTCATGGGAAAAGCGATCTTCCAATGTGTTTCGACCTGAAACCTCTAAAGGAATAACTACCTCCAAATAGAATGCATAAATATGAAACTAATATCTGAAAAAATAAAAAAAAGTGTTGAATGTAAGGTTCCACGCATTTTGTCCGACAAATATAGTTATCTACTGCTAAGAGTGTTGTGTTTCACCTTTATAAAGTCATGACAGTTTTATAGGAAATCAAGACATCATAGGATAATCTAGAGCTGCATTACGGATAAATTAGGGATGACTAGGACAATTTGAGATCGATTACACCTGATATAACACAGGTTGCACTCTGTGGGGCTGGACGTATCTACGATCAGAGATCATACGAAACTACAGCCATTGATTACTCATGAATGCAGAGATGATTCTGCAATCAATATTCACTCGGTCCGACAATTCTAGGAGATCCGACAGCGCAAAACAATAAAAAAAAGACTCAGCTTTGGGAGGGGGGGGGGTCATTTCCCAGTTGAAAAACTGGCATTCAAGTCAAGTCATCTACTGCTTCATTTGAGGGTTTTTCCTTATAAATCACCCACCTCAATAAATATTGGTGAGGTGTGCGCATATCATTGTCATCAATCATACTCTCTTTTAATGTCACCAATCAAACTCTATTTTAATGTAATCCAATTAAAACTCGTTCTCAACATCAAAAGTTCCTATAAATTCCTACCTACGGGCTGTTAATTAGGTGACTAGGAGCCATTTACTATATTGATGGCAAGCAGGAAATGAAATGATATTCGAGGATGGGCCAATGGTGTGTATCACCAGACATGCACAAAATGATAACACTATTTAGCCACCATAGCATAACCAGGGGAATCAAATGATGATGCAGCTAAAGGAGAAAAAGATCATCCAACTGTTCAAAAGCCAAATGAAATGCACCAAAGTTTGTAAATACAGTACCTCATGATTCGATTCCAGTTCGTGAGCACTACGCAGGTTCAGATTAAGTGCAGCATGGTACAGTTCATCAAGAACCTTGCGCCAGATTTTATCCGTCTTTACACTCCAGAAGATGAAGTCTGTATACTTCTGCCCTCCTGAAGAGACTTTCTGCAATTAAAGAGGTCTCAAAATGCTTACTCCAAAATAATATGAGTCCACAGAACCCAGACAGAGGCAGACAACAAAAAGGCAGCTCTTAAAAACAATAGAGAAGGTGTCACACAATAAAAGGCTACTATATTGCAGCAGCATTATTGAAAAAATAACACATGGTAGATTGGTTATAAACTTACGAACACAACTAAGAAACTATAAGAAGGAACATTTTACAGTTTGTCCGAATAAGATATAGAAAGCACCATGGAGAGGTTATATAAAAACACTATCTTTCAGCACAGTTGAAAGTGAAACATGAATCAAAGTTCCAATTGAAGCCTCCTTAAGTTAAATTCATCCACGTGCAAAGGTGAAAGATATAAATAGAGGAATGGCAATGGAATTTGCGAGTAATTCAACAGGGCAGATCTCACTGAAATATCAAGCCAGTGCATCTCAATTGCCAGAAGTCCATGTCCTTTTTTTAGTTCTATTACCCACCAGCAGTGAGTGCTGAATAAAAATCATGAAGAAGTAACCCAAGTACAGACTTCCAGGTCCATTAGTTGAAAGCTTTGCATGAGTCACATCGTCTAAAATTAAAGTAACCCATTGATGTATGAACTTGAACCAAACAAGCACTCTATAAAAAAAATGAGAAACTTTATGAATTTAACGGAAATAATAAGATGACATAGGCATATACAACTTCTTTTGAAGTTAAATTACATGCAGTGGCAAACTATATAACATTTATGACTCAAAGAATTTCTACCACTTTTTCAAAATGACAGAAGATATGATGTATAGAAGACTCCAAAGGTAACATGTGTAATTGGGTAAAAACAAAAAAAATAACATATTAGATAAACTGAGTAATGAAACGTGTGTGATATGCAGTTGTGAACTTGTGATACACAAAACCAAGTTATAGAGATGACCCGCACAGAGCTATTGTGTCAAATGAGGGATAATGTTTTTGCTTTATAATTGTATGACTGTCTCAAAGATGTTAAAAAGCATGCAGCAAAGAAAAGCTATAGAGAAAATAAAGAAAGAGCACTTGAAGCAATCAGAGACAAGATATCGAAGCTTCCTGCTTGCCAACGAAAGAAGCAAGAATTATTAACAATTGAAACTCAAGTACCTCCATTTGAAGAAAACCATCCTGCCAAAACCTGTATAAAATCCCTGGGGCTTCTTTCTTGTCCGTCAAGGTCTTCTCAGCAATCTGCAAGAAAATTGTATTGTTTTAGCTCCTAGATGCATAGCCTAATACTGGCCTTATCTGCAAGATAGAGTAGGCAGCAACCTGACCATCTTGTTGTTTAACACTCCCTCCATTTTAGTCAATTCTTCCTATTTTTTCAAAATCCCCTCACATATTTGAACAAATGGAAGGAATAAGGGAAGTAGGAGTAAGTTTAGTAACCCAACATGAATTTTAAGCGAAGTTCAGCACTTCAATTGCATGCTTCAGTTATTGAAAATCTGTACTGCAACATATATTACCTGATCAGTATGCATTGGACGCCCAGCTGATAATGACCTGAAAATCCTAAAGGCTTTATAACCGTACCTCTTTAACACAAGTGACTCAACCTGCACCAAGATTAACAACGACATGTAAGAAGCTGATTTTTTCTTAATCTACAAGTAACATGCATCTCAAAGAAAAGGAGTCCAAATGACCTCTTCCAACCCTGCTTTATCAATGATCTCCTTCAAATCTGCAAAGCCACGACATAGTCAATAAACGCAGAAAGTAGTGTATTTTTGTTCCAGAGAGGAGGTGAGGAATCAACAGTAAATCAGTCAATCGAACTCTTACTGATGCTGTATACATCATCCACTGCAGAGCAAAAATGTAGTTGATCAAGTGCACATCCGACAAGATCCAAGTTCATAGTGTGGCCTTCTTCACACTTGCCAACCTCTTCAAAAATTGAGTCTAGAGGCAAGGACACTGCAAAGCAATTCATCAAGTAAATGATTACCATTAGAGATTAGAGAAGCAATAGCAACCTCAAGGCACCACAACGAATCTCGTACATTCAATAAACATTGAGGTTTCCAAATCACCACCAACTGACACCACAAAATGGAATAATAAGGTGTATTCATACAACCAACCCACACTTGTTATTCATAAAATATCAGATTGTCATCCGGTTTTTGGTTTAAGGGTCAATTGCATATAGCATCTTGGTAGCTGTTGGGAAAAGGATGGCTACGTACAACCCCTACTTACACACTTGTACCAGAAGCCTCTTCACAGAAACTGGGGAGATAATGGTAATAAACCCTTGTTTTGAGTCAATCGGATGCACCGGTTAGTTTGAACTCTTCTAAATACATAGTGTATGTGCGTACTAATGCCCAGGCCTACCTGTATCTTCATTGCTTTTAGTTCCTTTCAATATGGCTTTTAAGATCGCAGCAGCAGTATTGTCATAAGCTGTTCCAGCATACTCCACGCACGCCTAGAGTCAAAAGAGTTAAACAAATAAATGAGAATTCCGAAAGGCACCGCATACAGACATGTACATACCAGAAGTTCATGCATTGTTACATGAAGTACAACAAAACACAACACAACAACAATAATAATCAACCAATAACCCAATCTAGGAAGGTACACGAATGCGGCATAAACTCCACTAAACAACCAAAAGCAGAGCAAAGTTGTTTGTAGCTGAAATCTGTAAAGATAGTTGCAAACGCAAAACAAACCTTTTTCCTCAATAGATTTATAAATTCTTCGAAATTCACTCGCCAAACAGGTTCTCCTTTGGCCCCCAGAAGATCAATTTCACTAGCCAACTCACGAGAATCTTGCTTGCGCTACAAAATAAAGAAGTGCTAGTGTATTAGGCAACGCAAAATACATTTCATCAGGTAGGAATTCTCAGACTAACCTTCTCCCCAACTTTTGCACTGCGAATGTCATAAACATGTTTATCGTCATCAGAATCAACAGCAAGTTCACTTGATATAGAAAACCTCTCGGCATCCATGGGAATTGCAGCAGCCAAAGCACGTTCTTCCAGTGTGACCTCTCTCTTAGCAAACTAGTGTAAAAGAGAAAAGGTTACCTCTTCTGATTCTAAAGTTTAGCCACAATAAAATAAACAGCCAGACATCAGCTTCGCCTACTTAGAAGTTAGAACAGGACTGCTCCACAGGTGAACCTATATTCCTAAATGAGTGTCAAAACTACCTTACGACCCCTAGGACGTGGCTGCTTTGACGAAGTCTCTTCCTCATTTGGTAAAGAAAGAAATGGTTCTGCAGCAGGGCACCGTTCAACAAAGCGACTATGCACAAGTTTAGTGAAGCTTTCATTGTAAGTATCTCGACTGGCACTGGTACCTGCCCAGAAGGAAAAGTGTAACAATAAGACATTCCTCCTATCAAATTCCAAACTGTCTCTGCTTATAAATACAAGACTTTCTCGTTTTTCAGTGAGTCTCTTTTGATTACTAGTATCTTGCAAAACACATCAGAAGAAAAACATGCTTTAGGAAAGGAAAAATTAATAGACTTCCAACATCATACTGTTCATAACTTTTTGCTAAACAACTTATGTACATTCAAAACTCTACCTCGTTACATGAGACCATCTTGCATCATTCAAGAAAGACGGTGTATAAATATATCCTAGCAGGCCAGTACTTTAAAAACAGACCACGATGTGTTCATCAAAGGATAATACAGAAACAGATAACAACTAACTTGCCATCACCACAATCCGATTATAGAAGTTGAAACATTCCAAAATTCACTTTTTTAAGATAAGAAATGATACTTGATAAATAATTTGCTCAAAATCGGAATAAAGGCCTCTCGGCTATTTCAAGTTCACCTTTTTAGGTCTACATGTGGATGTGCATAAATAGCGGCGCAACTAGTTACCATGAATAATGAGAAGATATCTTATCTTTCATCACTTTATGTTCTTTTCTAAATTTAAAGGTGTTTTCCCCTTAGTACATGAAAGAATGAAAAGGTGTTTTGAAGCACCCATGATGCCCACGTTCACCCTGTTTTATATGCTTGGAGGTTTTCTACCTCATTTCAAGTTTGTTCATCAATATTAGATTTTCGTCACATTTCTACTTGTTTAAAGCTGTTAGAGAGCTGTATCAGGCTCTATATTAAATTATTTTGAAGATGATGAAACCATGTAAGAGCTCTTTTATGTACAAATCAGTAAATGCTCATTTAAGTAGCTATTGTTTCGAGAAGTTACAAGTTTATAACTTCCATTCATCACTAGAATCAGCATAATGAAGTGACTGGCATGGCAATATATTCAACATGATCTCCGACCAATTCGATAACTTCTCTCCCCTCATCCTCAAACCTACGGCGTTAGTGACCAAACACTAACTCCAACCCGCAAACCTAGGTTCACTTTTTAACTTCAAAATTCTTCAATTCTAGGTCCTGAATTTAGTTGTGGAGCCTTTATTAATATCGGTGAACATGTGGACTCTGCAAGTTTTTCCTTCTCCTTATTTCTTTTGAAAGCCGGAGAGAATTGATTACTTATTTCATTACAGTCAAACGAACACCTCTAGGAGACAGGCCATACTTTTAGCATGAAACTAAACCTCTAAAGCACAATATTTATTTAACTTCTATGTCACTGAGAAAACCCATAACATAATTAGATATAGGCTTGCCTTCATCTGAAGTTTCCATAGCTCTGTCAAGAACTTGTGGCAGAGTTAGTCTACCATGCTGCAGCAATCCTTCCAGAATCTCCAAACCCTGCAAAAGTCAGTGATGCAAGTAAATTTCAGCAATGCTTATCACTAGCATGCCAGCATGGTAAATATGCGCAGAGTGGAAGAAGGGGAAGTACAGTTCAAAAACACTAACTTCTTTATCAAGCTCCTGGGAGACTGCATTTATGAACTTTGCAAACCTTAGCCGGTGGATTATATTGTTGAACAACGCCATGTACTGAGTCACTACCGTTGTATTAGCACCACCTAAGAACATGAAATCATAGACAATAACTATTGTTACATGGGATCCCAACTACAATAAATGTAAATCAGCTTTACCACGTTTTCTTTCAGGAGATACAACATGATATATTATTATAATTTATACGAGTATTACACGTGAGAAAGCTTGTCACGTGTAAAACCCATTTGCATGGACAAATCAAACAATGCTAGTAACATGCTGAACATTTCATACATTTTGGCTGCTTTAATCACTGTCACCTCACTCACCTATATTTACAGAAATCGCTCTTTATTACCATTCGAGGTACAGATATTAAACTTGGCCCCCAACAAGTCATAAATTTTACATATTTTAGCTAGTTCAATCATTACGACCTATATTCACAAACACCATTCCTAATCTACCATACGAGATACACAAATCAACCAATGCCTCAAACATTAACATCCACCGACATTTACATTGACACAATGCCTCAAAGCCCAAAGTTATATTCAGATTGCCTCCTAAACCAATTCTATCGAAATATTCATATAGCTTCCCTAGTAAAATCACTTATACCTAGATTCGCAATAGCTCTCCTAATTGCCATACATAAACACAACAGTACAACACCAATGTCTCTAACATGATGCAATCTTCTACAAAGTTTGGCTAGTTCAATCAATACCACCGAACAACAAACGAAAATTCGAAAACACGGAGATTAGTTCTTTCGACTACATATTTACGCAACACAACGACGAGATGAACTGAATTCATCAAATAACATAACAGCAAGAGTCGAAAACAAAACATTAACAAAGCATACAATTGGCAGACAAAATCAAAAACCGGAAACCGAAAACCGAAAAGGAGGAGGACCTTCTTGTTCAAGAGCAAAGCCTTGAACACAATTATGCTGAATTAGAACCCAAAGGCACTTGTTAACTTTATCAACAGGAAGGTCAGAGAACTTTGATATCTGCGCCCTCGTTAAGCAACCTCGTCGGAGTAAACATTCGCAAACTTTCTGCACACGCGACATATAACAAAATAAATAATACGGATTACTATACAATACAATCAAAATCAAATTTTGTGCAATACTCCAATTCGCCAGTAATATAATAGCAGTGATAACGGTTGCGTAAAGAGAGATTATTAATGAAGAGTGAGAGAGAGAGGAGGAGTTACCGCGACTAGGTTGCCGAAGTCGGTGGAGATGATGTCGACGGCGAGTTTAATGCCGTTTTGTGGTGGTGGAAACGATGGCGACGCCATCAATTGTGGCGGCGAAAACGGCGACGGACGACGGTTGTCGAAAGGCTGTTTCGGTCTTTTAACTGAGAGTGAAGAGTGGAAGGCGGCGGAGTTAAGGGAAGGCGGCCGCGAGAGGTGGTGGTGTTTGCGGTTGTGGTAAGGAAGGAGTGGCGTTGGGCAAGAACGAAGGAGTAAGAAATTTTTCTTCTTCTTTTTTTTTTCTTTTTTTTTTTTTTGTTCAGCTTCAATGAGGGCCAAATAGGTAACCATTACCCGGCCCATTCAACTAGAAACGGGTTGAAATCCAAGTGAGCCATTCTTATTGGCAGCCCAAACTATTTAACAACGTTAATAGTGCGTAGGTTTTTTCAGTGTGTTTGGTCAAACTCTTGGACTGACTTCTGATGAATTCCAAAAGGTGATCAAGCTGACACTAAGATGGTTGTTTAAGAGTTAGATGATGCAAACTTCACAACCTGTGTCAAATTGTTCTAACTTGACGAATGAGTTTGAATTTGTCACGGGAAAGCTTCCTCTATCTCCTCAGGATTATTGGATGAAAGTTGATTACACTCTAGTGACTCTACCTATGTTGCACGAGTACGCACACCGACACAGACACCAGGACACCTCAATCTAAAAATTTAGGACACCGACACCGTTATTATTTTTTAATATAAATATATTAAAATAAATTAAATATTACAATTTATAACTTTAAAATTTAAAACAATTTTAAAATGGAGACATTACACACATGATCATTGAATATGTTAAGGGAAACGCTAAAGAATTCGAGATTGAGAATGTTTATTTCGCCCAATTGCTTGCTTAATGTTTGTTTTTTGTCCTAGAGGTGTCCAACCGGTGTCCTGTGTGTAAAAACCGGGTTTTGTGTCTGAGTTAAAAAGAATAAACCGGACACAGTACCGATCGTGTCCTCCCGGTGTCCTCCTAGTGTCCGTGTTCGACAACGTATTGGGCACGGACATGTCACTCGGGAGTTGTGTCCTTGCTTCATAGGACTCTACTATAGTCATTGCTACACTTGATGATTCATGCAATCTCTTTGTCACATGATGTTCGCTACGACATCTAGGGAACTCGGGATGAAGGAACAACAAGATATGGCCTATGAAATGCTCCATTTTCGTTTTAGCTGAATAAGGAGCTTGGTGAAATTTCATAGGGAGTACAATCAGTTGCTTACTATGGTCGATTATTGAAAGCTATTTGGAAGACTATCTCAAGTCTTTATCCTGTACCATTATGTGATTGTGGAATTCTGTTTCAATGTGCGTGGAATGTGCTCAAACAGTCAAACGCATTGTTGATCTTAAAAACCGTAATCGAATGCTGCATTTTCCTTCATGAATTGAAACCCCGTAATTCCTAACATGACGACTCAAAACTGTAAATAAAAACATGAAATTTTCTTTAAATCGGAAGGAGTACATTAGAATCATAATATTGCCACGTTAATATTTATGATTTGACCACGCTAATTTTTGTAGACATTCTTGTTTATGGAATTATGGTCACTAGTCACTAGTCCCACGCCTAAATCACACTACAGTATTTGACAAAAATTTGGACCAAAAACAGAGGCGTGGCTTCGTACTCTTCTCTGTCATCCACCCATCCAAACTTTAACCCCATTTCCAATCCCAACCACCTTCACAATATACCAGGCCACCACCAATAACCCCCAAATTATTGTGCCAGAGAAGCTACTATACTGAACATTGGAGATGAAACTGGCAAGTGAAGAGCATAAGGCAAAAAAATAAAAGAAGGAAAATGTACGTGTATGAATTTGCCCCTATCATAATATATGATTGCTATTTGCTTCTGTATCTAACTATTGATCATAATTGATGAATACAGTAGCGATCAATTTAGAAGTTTATATAATAGGAGACTATGATCAGCTTCTCACTCACTCAACTCCTCCTCATCCTCCTACATGGATTCCATGGCATTGTTCTGCACGGTGGGTCTCCTCTTCGGAAGAGGCTTTTACTGGTTCGTCTGCGTCCTTGGGTCGGCGGAAGTTAAGGGCAAGCGTGCGATGGATCTTTCCGGCGGGTCCATCGCCGGCGAAAAGATTCAGGATACGTACAAGCAGTACTGGTCCTTCTTCCGCCTCCCCAAGGAGATTGAAGGTGTCGACAAAGTGCCGGAATTTGTCGACACTTACTACAACCTCGTAACGGATATTTACGAGTGGGGGTGGGGTCAGTCATTCCATTTTGCACCCCTCGTCTCTGGGAAATCCTACCGTGACGCCACCCGTCTCCACGAGGAGATGGTTGGCGAACTCATCAAGGTCACCCCTGGTCAGAGGATAATCGATGTCGGGTGTGGGGTCGGTGGGCCCATGCGCGCTATCGCCGCCCACTCTCATGCAAAAGTGACTGGTATTACGATCAATGAGTACCAAGTAAATCGGGCTAAACTCCACAACAAGAAGGCGGGTTTGGATCACCTATGCGACGTCGTTTGCGGTAACTTCCTCGAGATGCCGTTCCCGGATAACTCCTTCGACGGCGGGTACGCCATTGAAGCGACGTGCCACGTGTTGAGGAGGAGAGTATGAGATAGTGGAAAAGCTTAATTGTATTGATGTTACATGATGAGTATTTATACAAGATTAGAGTTAGGGTTTGCTAAACTACATAGCCTAAATTACTGAGATTAAGAGAGATAATTATGCCTAGAATACAGGATTACATTTGACTAAGAATAATAACAAATTATCTTAAATATTAAATACAATATTAACATATGATATTTACTAGGAAAGTATATTTCCTTATACCACGCCCCTAAACTTGAAGATGTCTACGCCGAGATTTACCGGGTCTTAAAACCTGGATCATTGTTCGTCTCCTCCTAGTGGGTGACGACTGACAAATACAACGGTGACGACGAGAAGCACAGGGATATTATCCAGGGGATTGAGCGCGGCAACGCGCTCCCCGGGATGAGGACTTACTTGGAGATTCCGGCCGCGGCGAAGAATGTTGGATTTGAAGTCGTGAGCGAGAAGGATCTGGCTAAGCCACCGGCCCATCCGTGGTGGTCGAGATTGAAGATGGGGAAGCTGTCGTACTACCGCAACCACATTATCGTCACTGTCCTCGCTGCCATCGGCGTTGCCCCCAAGGGAACCTTGGATGTCCATGATATGCTTTTCAAGACCGCCGGTCACTTGACACGTGGCGGTGACACTGGGATCTTCTCCCCTATGCATGTTATCGTCTGCAGAAAGCCCCTCTAAGTCTGATGATGTTGCTATTTAAGAAGGAAGATGATGATATCATCATTGCAATCACAAATATGGTGATACGGAGTAATTGTCTTCTTGAGAAAGAATAATAATGGGCAAACTTTTTTTTTTTTTTTTTGATAAATTTATATTCAATCGAATCAAATTATGGTTTAACTCGTCGCTGGATCCCTAATTATTTTTCAACTTATAAATATAGTTTGAAATGAACGTTACTTTGTATCGGTAAAACATTGTCGTTTATGAGGTTGTTTAAGGATTATGATTGCGTCGT
Organism: Spergularia azorica; assembly: GCA_038382645.1. NCBI lineage: Eukaryota > Viridiplantae > Streptophyta > Magnoliopsida > Caryophyllales > Caryophyllaceae > Spergularia > Spergularia azorica. The sequence goes on from JBBYHQ010330621.1 coordinate 13,246, forward strand.
GGTAGATTGCTACTTGGTAGTAGTTTATGTACTCGTCGTCATAGGTCGATAGTAGGCCTAGTGACGTTTGAGGTTATGGTGAGGAAAGAGTGGCGGGAAAAGACGAGGGAGTACAACTACAAAGTGATCCTTTTCTTTTGTTTTTGAGCTTCAATGAGGGCCAAATAGGTGACCATTACCCAGACCATTAAAATACTAACGGGCTGAAATCCATTTGAGCCATACTGGGCTAGGCAGCTTACTTAATGGTTGGGCTAGAAGGTCTCATGGGCAGCCCCACCTATTGAACAAAGCCCCTTAATAGTGGGGACTGCTAAATGTAACCTAAAAATTACTAGCGTAATCTATTTTTTTCATTTTTTCCCTTATTTACCCTTATTAATCTTTCCTCACTACAACTTTTTAAAGTAACTTACACTAGTGAATTTCACGATAGGTATTTGGACAGGTTAGTAGGTTACGTTAATAAAAAAATGGTTACGTTTAGCAATCATGTTAATAGTGTGGGGCTTTCGTAGGGTGTACTCGTATTTGGTCAAATTTTTATGGACTGAATTCTGGTGAACTTTTTTTTTGAAGGGAATTCTGGTAAATCTTAAAATGTGAAAATTGCCAAAAAAAAAAAAAAAAAAAAAAAAAAATTGAGACAACTTTTTTTTTATAAGTCTTGGAGAGTTTGAATGATAATTGTAAGCTCTATGAGTTTGAACCAAGTCTTTCTCTTTTCTTGAAACCTAGTAAGTTAATTTTTTGAAACCTAGTAAGTTAATACGGAGTATTTTTATTTTTCTATCTGAGCGAGTGTTGAAGGTAAAGATAACCTTATCGTAACATTCGTAAGGCATGTATGATTCTACCCAAAGAAGATTGACTTCAGTACTTCAGTTTAGATAGATTTAGTAAAATGAATTTAGATTTGATCCGTTTATAAGAATTCATAATATTTACTGTAATTAGTAGAGACAAATTGTTGGTGTTAATTCGTCTAATCCAGATATATATATATATATATATATATATAAATTGAAATCAAATACGA
>JBBYHQ010330662.1:0-14280 GCA_038382645.1 Spergularia azorica
GCAACCAAACTGAATAGTAATACGTCCTTTGCCTTTCATCCACTTTCTCGGTGCTGTGAAAGTGCGCTCTGAAGTACGAACACGGAAAAGCCTAATTAGAACAAAGAGTTTCGATAGAACAAGCTAAACATCGTCAACCTTGACAACAGAATGAAATAGATAGATATGCCGTAGAATGGCGTAGGCCATCCCCCAGGCCAAGTCCCTCACATGGAAACCAATTCAGAATTAACAGAAGTTATCTTACACATTTCAACAGAAGAAACAATGACATTAGTGTAAATCTCATTAGCGAAGTTAACCACTTAACCCCTCCCCCAATCTCACTTATGAAACTCAAGTATGACATACCACTAGGTGCACTACCTCGATCGATACGCCATGTCAATCATAAACCTTCATTCACTCAACAAAATTTGCTCAGTCATCTAGGTATCTTACACAATAATACAGAGAGAAAATATTGGCTATTATAGTTCGAAATTCAAATCATTGTTCTTTGGCAGTTGACAGTGAAACCATGTAACAACAGTAAAGGGGGTATTTATTTCGCGCGCAGGGGGAGGGGAGGGGAGGCAAACAAACTTCAATTGTCAGTAAAGCAGTAGCAAAAGAGTTATGAGTCTTTTTTAAACCAAAACAACACCTTATATTTTGATAGAAGTAACATACTGTAATAAAGAATCGAAAATTACTATAAATGGTTGCATAATAGCAAGCACCACTCACCTTTCAGCTCTCCATTCTTTCCCTTCTCCACCAATTCATAGACATGATCAACAATCCTTTTCTGTTCCACAGCACTGAAAACGCCAGAGTGCAGCTCGAGTCCCTGGACAATATTTGTCTCCTTTCCATTGACCCTCTTCATGCAGGTAAAATCCTTTTGCCTCCGAACATTCCTTAACCGTAGAAACTCCCTCTGCTCCCTCGACAACTCAGTCTTCTTCCTAGCCACTCCACTTGACTCCCCATTCGATATCTCTCCATTAGCATCTTGTTTAATCTCCTCACTGTCTCCATCCCTTTCAAGCTCATCCTCTTGTGTCATGTCAGCCCACGACATACGAACTCCTGGAGTTCCATTTCCAGCATGCCCTGAATTACTCACGACTTTACTTGAAGAAGCACGGGTTGCAATTGGAGATTCTGACCGGCCATTTGCCTCATCCCTACAGCTCCCAGTCGATTTTGATTCTGCTTCATCTTTCCAGCTACCCAAGGAATGACTATCACAATCATCAACCTTATCCTTTTTACTACGCTTAACATCTGACGACTTCTCTCGGGAATTGGCCACCTTCTTTCCAACACTGACATCTGAATTCAACACAACACCAAACGCTCAATCAAAAGTAGCCAAACACCTCAGACATCACCACAGCAGTTAAGTAAAAACCATTAAACCCTACTTTATATTTCCACCAAGTTCTTCTCCATCACAAACACCCACTACATAACCCAAACAAGGTAGAAGACAAGGTAACAATGAACCAACTAAAGATCACCCAACTTCACCAAAATCGCAATACCACCCTAAACACCGCAAAAATATATCAATTTCAACTACATGTCGAGATATACAAACAAACGACCCCCCACGATGTTACCAACGAAAGATAACGCAACTTCATCAAAATCGCAATACCACCCAAAACACGAAAATTCTATCAATTCCAACTACATAAACCAAGAAACGACCCCCAACAATGTTACCAACTAAAGCTAACGCAACTTCATCAAAATCGCAATACCACCCTAAACATGAAAATTCTCTCATTTCCACCTACATAAACCAACAACCGACCCCCCACAATGTTACCAACTAAAGATAACGCAACTTCATCAAAATCGCGATACCACCCTAAACACAAAAAAAAATTATATCCATTGCAACTACATAAACCAACAAACGATCCCCCACGATGTTACCAACTAAAGATAGCCCCAACTTCATCAAAATCGGAATACCACCCAAAACACGAAAATTCTATCAATTCCCCCACTCCACCCCGCGGGAACGAATCCCGCTAACACGGGTTTAGGGAGGTCCAGATGTACGCAAACCTTACCCCTAACACGAAAACTAGCAACAAGACTGCTTCCTACAATAATCAAACCCTATAAACAAAAACAAAAAATTACCCAACAAAATTACCACTACCCATGATCAAATTACGCCACAATATCCAACCAAAAACCCCAAAATCCAGCATCAAATTCCCACAAAAAAAAAAAAAAAAACATCAACATACAACATTCAAAACACTCAAAATTCAACAAATTGCAGTAAAAAATCACCATACGACGGTAAAAAATAAAAAGTTGAAAACTTTACCTGAAATCCTACATAGTACATACTAATAACATTATAAAATTAAATAATAAAAATGCAATGGTAAAAAATATGAAAGAGAAGCATACTTTGAGGAGAGAGACTGAAGATGCGATGAGAGAGAATCTGGGTACAGTTTTTACAGAGGTCTCTTGATAAAAAAGGTAACCAGTTGGTTAAAAACTCGGACGCAATTCGGAGCTCCGACTCGTCGTACCGCCGTAAAAACGGATCTCCGGCGCCGGGTCTAAGATCCGTCATCTTTAATTATTCGCTGAGTCAACTCACCGATTCAATGCTAACTCGGTAGTTTTCTTTCTTTTTGTATGATGATGACTTTGCGAAGGGAGAGATTGGGAATTTTTATTTTTGGAAATTTGGGGGAAATTTTCTTTTGTTGGGAATTTAATGATTTAAAATTTAAATCAATTTATTTTATTGTTCTTTTTTTTAACTATTATGAATATTTTTCTTTGAAAGGTTTGTTTGAATTGGTGTACGACAGGTTTGTGTGGATCTTTGAAGATTTTTAGCCCACTTCCCGTATTGGCTATGGCTTATTCAAACTTGAATCGATCTTAGGAGATAGAGTTGAAACTCGATACGCACTCGGTAAAGTACTGCAGGTTCGAGGTTGAGAGTTTTCCGATGTGTGTAAGAAAGTGGTTGAACACGAATATGTTAAGGGTGGAATCAAAAGTGTAATATTGTTGATGAAGGCACGAGGTAGAAGAGCGTTTTCCAAGAAAAAAGTTTTAGCATTACTTTCATCTTCAAAACATCATCGTATTCTCTTGAGACGTTAAGTTGTCGTAGATAGTTTTTGACATAAATATACTTGTACTGACTTAAATACCGAAAATTCTAAAGACTAACCATATTGGACCCATTTTTCATATACCATTAAAATCAACCTAGATTAACAAACAACATCCCTTGGCAAAAAAATGTGAGCTTTTTTACTTTATCCACTTTCACGGTTCCGCCCTGGCGCCCTACCAAAATGGCAAAATACTCCACCAAACAACATTGAACCACCGCCAACATTGCTAACTACCACCACCAACAATGTCGCAAGGGCCTCGTTTTCAGGAGGTCCTCATGTCTCAGCTCCGCTAACGGCTAACATGTATAGTACGCAAAGGGACTAGAGACTGTTTTCGAGAGACCCATGTAGGAAAATCGTTGAATTTTCGTGAAAAAATATCTCACATAGAGAAAGGCTAAAGAGCCCAACAGCGGCCCAAAAGATTTCTAACCCACCCAAGCAAAACCCAATGAATCAAAATCTCTGCTCTTAAAAGATAAGAAAATTCATCCACTCACACACTGCATCAGCAAACAACAGCAGAGCCATGAATGCCACTAAATTCCTCCATACTCAACTCCTAAGAACACCATTAACACCCTTGTTTCAGACACCGATATCCTTGCAACCTCGACATCGAAGATTATCGACAACACTGCACCCCATCCGTAGTGTCAAAGACAGCGAGAACGGGCCACAATCGCCAATAACGCCACCTGATACCGTGGAGATAAGGTTCCGAAGAGGAACGAGGAGGCGACAAAGGGATCAGCAGGATTTCAGCAATGAAGAGCCAAAAAAGAAGGCACCTCCGAAAAAGTGGGAAGAAATGACCATGTCTGAGAAGGCAATTGAGCTGTACGTGGGAGAGACAGGTATGCTTTACTGGCTCAACAAGTTTGCCTACGCTTCCATTTACATAATCATAGGAGGTTGGATACTGTTTCGATTCGTAGGGCCGGCATTAGACCTTTACCAGCTCGATGCAGCTCCGCTCGCTCCTGAAGCCTTGTTCAAGGGTTGATTGCCGAAGAACCCGTGACCGGAAACAATGCGAGCACTCGAGTTTGCTGACGATGTTCTATCTGTATGATCAAATCTACAAGTATGTAAGAAAGGAAAAGCAATTTGGTTCACTGCCTATATGAGATTTTTCCAATGTGCAACATCTTCTGTAATTGCTAGCATCACACTTCTATGTAAGTATGCAACTGACAGGAATAATAGATACATGATCCTGTAGAAGTTTCGCAACAGCAATCATAGTTTTAACGATTCATATAAGCCGACTCCAATGGACCAAGGCTTTTGTTGTTGTTAAAAGCGCCCAACAACAGTCAATATATATATGCCCATATTACTAAACATTCACGAAGGGGTGTGTAAACTATACGAGGAAGATATGTATAGCGAACCAACCATTCTCAGCTGTAAAGACAGTTTGAACCCATACCTCCGGTGATTCAATCGGGCATTAGTCCTTCAGCAACACCAGATTCGCAGAGCAGGGTGGCGAATGCAGTTTTCTAGATTTCATACCTGACAAAACAAAATTCCAACCAAAAAAAGTCGAGAAGCTTTCCTAACCACCTACAAGGTTACAAAAACATAGCTATAGGCCGACATCCAACAATAATCGCATATTCGTGACTTTTATGTGTAGGAGAAACATAATATTGACGTGAACTGGCAAAGTTCTACAAGACTGAGAAAATTGAGTTGAATGGTGTCTCTCTTTCGTGTCTGTATATATTGAAGACTACATATTACATATGATGAATGCCTGTATATACTGAACACTCGGACTAACTATCTCGAAAACCTTGATTTGTGAATCCATTTACTCTTGAATGAATACCTTAACCATTCACTGATCGTTAATATAGCATATCCTTAAGCAACACCAACTGGCTGAGATATTGCAGCTTTCTGAGTTTTACACCTGGCAAAGCAAAATTTCAAGCAATAGGTCAAGAAGCTTGTTCTGATCAACTACATATACTGAGCACAACAACATCAGATTACATCACGAAGAGATGAGAAAAAGAAGCTCGATTGCCTACCTATTACACTCCATTCTTGACGCATAATTATGATTACTACATTTTGAGCACACCCAGTCCCCATCGCGCCAATGTTTAGCTCTGCCAAAACACATCATAACGTTTTAGAAAACCATCGAGTTACAAGATCACTGACATGCTAGCAACTTGGGCGTTCTTATCCTGTGGATCGACATTAGCTAGAGTTCATCTTTTTGGGAAAAAAATAAAAAGCAAACAAACAAACTCATCGAGCCTGCAGCTGGTATAAAAATAAGCTTTATGTAAAAAGTTACCATAGACAACATCATACAAGTCTCAATCCATATCCTAGCATAAAAAGTTCAAGTCCGAAAGCTCCAAACAAACAATGAAAATTCTCCCTTGTGAATACTTCTCATTGCCCAAGAGCCAACGGGAAGCTCAAACTCACCAAAATTATCTTTAACAATGAAATCATGGGAAGGGGGTGGGGTTGGTAACGTCACACACCCCAGGTGACAACGTCAGACAGATGCATCAAGCTCCTCAACCTAGTGAAGAACAACTCAAAAAATAGTAGAGAACTATGTAAAAGTAGAGATCAATTTAAGTGAAGCATGAACAATACCTGTTCCCAGTCAATGTTGGTCCTAGTGGTAGCTGCATTGGTCCTTGCATACTCGGAGGCACAGTCGCACTACCACCGGGATAGGGGGAACACAACCCAGGTTGATGATCACCAATAAATCCAGGCCCAAATCCAGAAGATGATTGCTATACATTGTCCGGACATGTAGATATTAAGGTAAGAAACATGAAACTATTAACACCAAATAGAATTTCCTAGGAGAACCGCAGGAGTTTATAGATACCATGTACTGGTTTATGAATGGTCCACATCCAGCATTTTGTCTCTTGTTTTCCCAGTCATGTACAGGGTCATCAGTAGCTAAGCGTTTAACACCAAGAGCTTCATGCAATACAAAGAAAAGGAAACCGTGTCAGCAATTGGAAGGCTTTAATCTGAGAACATATGCATAAAATGAGGTGAAAAAACATGACAAAACGAGGTATAATAGTTCTGGACTCCAAAAGGTCGATTATCAATGATGCCTCACAAAATCCCACAATGAGAAAAGTAAGAATAAAGGCCAAGGATGAGAATGCAGAGTGATACTCACTTCACTTGCATGCCCATCATGGAGAGAGGAGCATAGGACTCGACTCCAGGGACTCCCCTCCGATGTTTCCTACCTATGATGAGAACGATAGTTATTCCAAGTACTCTCCCACCCCATGCCCAACCTGTTCCCCATTATTGACCAAAATTTGTATCTCTTCCAGTGCCTCCGTACCCCTTACCCCGTACCGAAATTAACACTTTGCAGATTCATGGTCATACAGCAAAAGGGGACTTCTACTGCTTTTTCTGAAGACCTTTTCACAGCTGAAAATGTGCTGGGACTATTTGCTGATGTAATACTTTTGGCCCAAACGATGGTCAATATAAGAAAGTAATTTTACAGCCTGGGGGGGGGGGAGGTTGTTAAGGAGAATATGCTGTGTTTACCTGGTTGTGCTGCATTACATTGTTTGCACTGCAAATAATAGAAAACAAACCAATTTGAGTGAAACGAGTCCTGGAAAGGCATTTGAGAACAGTACAAACATGTAAAATCTTTGGCATACCTCTGTGCGGGATGAGTAATTATGGAAGCCACAGTTACATAACCAGTCACCATTACGCCAACCATTGGGAAATGCTGGGAATTGATCCAAGTTATTTTGTCCATGCAGCACAGACCAGTTAGAGCCGGAAGGCATTGATTGCTGGAAAATACTGGACCCTGGAAAAACCATCCCCGGAGGTAATCCTGCTTGCGTGCTGGGCATAACTCCAGACATTGCAATCGCTGGCACAGCTGCCACCTTTTTCAGCAGGCCACATTTTTGACACTTCTCTCTTGATGCATAATTGTTGTTAGTGCAACCTATCAATCCATTACCACCATACACACCCAAACTCAGAGGCACAATGAGATAGAAAAGGCAGTAATATACACGCACGCCAACCATCCACCAATAGCAACACACACATACACAATTCACAACCCACTTAGCCTAGTAAATTTTGAAACTTTCATATGCCTACTAGATATACTGAATATTTAAAAGTTAAAACTACCACTTTGTCGGCCATAGCATGAAAAATTACTTTCCGTGATGCCAGATACAGTCAACGATCCATATTTTAGAGTAGAAGCTAAACAAAGAGCATGTGAGAGTATGACAAGACGTATTGAAGGCTTCAATAGTCATCATATGTTCATATCAATTGGTGTGTACAGTGTGCCCTAAAGCCCTAAGCATCGACTTAACCCAGAGAACACGTGATCAAAGCCTTATGACCGGAAGTCCTAAATCCTCGTTATTAGGTTTAACTAGCTAAACATGGCGGCAACAAAGTCCTCAGACCATGGAATCAACTCCCCCTCCATATTCTTAAATTTACAGACAGGATTAGCCTTCACCAAAAGTATCTACAAGGACTACAACCACAAAGATAAGTAGGGTTTAAAGCATTGGCTAACCATCAATATCACGACGATCAAACTTTCTATAATAATCACTAATTAGGCGCTAACTATCCATTTTCAAAGACAATCAAAAACCTTTCCCATGTGGGAAAAACAAGGTAATGTAACACCCTAGGTAAATTCACTAATTGCCTTCAATAGAAGAGTCATGAGATGAAAAAAGGTGAAACTTTCGCAGTCGGGTTTTCCACTTCAACCCTCAAATCATCACCCAGACCTACCATAGGATCGTCTTACCCAAGTTTTCACATTAAACACTAAAAACACAACATCAGGTGCCTAAAGTAACACCCTAGGTAAATTCACTAATTACCTTCTAACTTCTATAGGAGTCATAAGATGAAAACAGGTGAAATTTTCGCAGTCGGGTTTTACCCTTCAACCCTTAAATCATCACCCCGGCCTATCATAGGATCGTCTTACTCAAGTTTTCGCATTTATTCACTAAAAACCCAACATCATGTGCCTAAAGTTCAAGGCTTTTACACTACACAGCTCAGTGAAAACAATAGCAGTGAAAAATAAACCAAATTTGAAGCAAAAAAAAATGAAAAATCGGAAAAATTGGAGGGAAACTAAAGCATACCAGTGCAAATCCAATCGCCAAGGCGAGGGAGCCACTTAGAATTGAGTGGGGTGTTAGCGTCAACGAGAAGACGGGGCTGTTTACAACGATTGCAGAATGATCGGAAAGCGTAGTTTCTGTTGTTGCAACCGTTACATTCCCAATCTCCTTCTCTCCCCTCCCCTGCCGCTGCCGCCATCTTTGGTTTTGTTTGTTTTCTGGTGGATGACTTAGCGAGAGGTTCTATACTCGGGTCTTGGTCTCTTGGAGAGTTTGATTTTACCGAGCTTGGTTTGGTCCAGTGGTCGGGAACTTTTTTTGACGTCCCGAGTTTTTTATTTATGTATCTCAAAGGCGCACTTGTCCAGTTGAAGTTCGATCGGGACATAATCAATTGAATAACCATTTGGACACCTAACTTGGTGTGGTTGGTGATCTTGCTACATTCACACAAGGCGCGATATTTTTACGCTTAGAACTCGGACCATATAGCACATATGATCTACTCCTTGTTGGTATTGACAAGAGAGATAGTTTTGGTTAGCAAGATATTGGTAGTTTGTAATGCTAAGAAAATACCTCATACAATACCTAGTACCTTGATGACGTATTTGTTTAACGAAATGAATGAACCAACACAAGAATTGAGTACGTACACAATACACTACGAATATTTACTCTACAAGCCTACACCCTTCGTTTTCTTATTCCTCTTCCAACCGTATCGATTGTGAATAGCATTACTAATCAAACAAACCCAATTTCGAACAACGTCACATTACAAACCAGCATCAAATCAAAATTTAAGAGCAGAAAAAAAAAAAAAAAAAAAAGAAAGAAGCAAAGCCAAGTTCAAATCTAACCAAACGGCATTGTCAGACAGACAACCTCAGTCAGAGGCAACAACAACAACAAAGTACAGGGGAACAAACATAGCTTAACTCCCAACAACAACAAAAGGGTCCCTCTCCCCATTCTCTCTCCTCCAGTAAATTCCCCAATTTTAATTCAATTATTAATTTTATTTGTTGGAGGGTGACTTTCCCAAATCTGCAAATTTTCTTCAAACATTTATTCAATTCATTCAATCCCACCAATTTAATCAATCAGTCAAACGTCATCATCAAGCTTTCAATAAATGCCCCCTTGTTTTATTTCCATCTCTTAATTACAATTATCAAAGTCAAAATTTTGACATTTCACAGGTTTTTTCTCTTCTCTATCTCTGTCTTTTTTCTTCCTAATTAAAACCCTGAATTAATTAATTAATCATTGAATTTTGATTTTTTTGGTGTTTTTGTTGGGTACCCTTTATTTGTTTTCTTGTGTTGTGTTAATTGTTCTTGCAAAGTTTGGATCTTTCTGCTTGTATGGAACTTTTCTGGGTTACTTTTACATGAGTAATATGGTTACAAGTTACAATTGAATGATAATTAGGGTTTAATCATGCCCTTTTTCCCCAAGTTTATAGTTCATAATGATTGATCTGGGGTTTTCTTTGTTTTTGCTATGTAATTGATTGATAGAGGTTTTTTCTTGGAGGAGATATGTCTGTGGGTGTGTTGTAGAAGTTGAATAATGTGTTTATTTCGCGTTCTCGGTTTTCGTTTTAGGATATGGAGTAGAATTGGTTGTATAATCAGCTGTTTTGGTTGGGGGGTGGGGATGATCGGGCTTAATTTGATATGGAATGGTGGCAGCAGTCAATAGATTGTCCTGAGTGCTTATAGTAGTCGAAAATCGAGTACTGACTACTTAATGCTAACCAAGTGTTGAAAGGGATCGAAAAATGGCATTTTGATGGAAGGTGTTGTAAGAGATTGTGATAGTTAAGATACTGTTAGGAAGCCGATGCTGAAGGATAGTAATTACTCGATTTCATGGAGATGGTTTAGAATTTACTGATTTGGGGGCTTGTAGTGAGATTCTGTAAATTGTTGAATTGTTGTTCTTTAGGTGTTGTTATGTCAAGCTTCAGTGGGGGTAGCTTTTTCTTGAGAAAAGCTTGTATCGTGGCTATGATGTTACTTATGGTGTCCCGTGTCCTTATTGACTCGGTATAGTATACGCTGATTTAGGATTATACTGAGCAGCTCTATGAGAAGACATCACCTACTGACCTACTTCTTTGACTCACTAAGTGTTTTTATTTTATGTGGCACTTTGCTATTAGTCCAGTAGTTATCACATTATCGCTGATGCTATGCAACTTCATGTGAAATCATTATAATCAGTTAACGGCTCTAGTATTTTGGATTTCATGTAATATTGTGTATTGATCCCTGTCATTTTAGTAGTTCTTGAGGATATTCTGTGGAATTTGTAAAGGACATGGCAGCAGAGCGACATGATGACATTTCAGAACTGATGTCCCGGCTTAGTGCAAGAGATGTATCATGGAAGAAGGAGATGGATAGATGTGCATCACAAGTAGATGCGTTGCAGGAGAGATATCTGGAGGTTAAAGCCTCTGTCGAGGGGTCAGAGGAATCAGAAGAAGAGTTAGAAATGTTGTGGAAGAGAGTGAAAACCGCGGCTACATTGATGACTTACTTGAAAGCTAGAGCACGAACAATGGCTGTTCCCCACTTAGCACAAGCATCGTGTGGGATAAAGCAGTTGGAAGGGATAGGGCTTGTTGACAAGGAAGGGATTCCGTTATCTAGTTGGTCCAAAAGTATTGATCTTTCTTCTTTAGATGAAATAAACAGTGGAACCAGCGAGCAAAATGGTGTTGGTGATGATAAAGGGGCCTATGTTGGCAATTTACTCAATTCCGTGCACACGGTCACAAACGTTATGGAAGCCTTGGTTAAAAGGGTGATCATTGCTGAGTCCGAAACAGCTGTTGAGAAGGAGAAAGTGAATTGTAGTCAAGATGAAATCAAGAGAAAAGAGAATCAGCTTGATAGTATGTCCTTGAAGCTGGAGGAAATGGAAAGGTTTGCTTTTGGAACAAATTGTATTCTAAATGAGATGCGCCAGCGAGTTGAAGACTTAGTCGACGAGACATCCAGGCAGAGGCAGCGAGCTGCAGAAAACGAGCAGGAACTTACTCGTGTAAAGCGTGATTTTGAGTCTTTGAAGTCATATGTGAGTAGCCTTATAAGTGTCAGAGAAACACTTATTTCGTCAGAGAAGCAATTCCAAACAATTGAGAAGCTGTTTGAAAGGTCAGTTCAAGCTTGTACTATATTGAAATAGGACGTGGAACTTCTCTCTTATCTTGTTACTTTCCTTTTTCACTGAGCTCCAACTAGCACCCACCTTGCCTTCTGTTTTAATTTCTGTCACTCTGAAATGTCTTTGATTGATATAACTTGGCTCATTTGTTCGATACCAAGAACGTGTTTTAATTTTTTCTGTATAGCTATTTGCAGAGTTTGTGTAGTAAATTTCATGAAATAAATGTTGGTCGATCTAAAGTGAAGGTCTTTCCTGTTATATTTTGGGTCTGTTGAGGGGGAGGAAGATTCGTCTTTGAGTCTGCTTCCCCCTTTCTGGTTGGAAAGGTTGGGGGCCAAGGAAGATTCAGATTTTGAGTCTTAAAAGGAGCAGTGGGAACACTCAGGTAGCCGTTGCTTATGTCGAGTCTGAATGTGAAGGTGCGGACTGTTTCCATTTTAATGCTAATAAATTTGCATTAAACTCGTCATCCATAAACTGAGTCGCCTTTGTGTTAGACATGTTCTGTGTTAATGTGTTTTACAATGACCAGCCTCCTAGACTTTTGAGGTGTGCCAAAAATATGATTTAACTCGTCATCTATAGACCGAGTCGTCTGTGTGATTAAAGGAACTTTGAGATGTTCAGATCATAGTGATCACGTAAATATCTTTTTCAATCTGTGGTTGGAATGCCTCTTGTGTCCCACAGTAATCCAGTGAATTATCCTGGGTTGAGGGTCGTAGTACTAGAGTGGAGTAGTTGAGTATGCTCCTCATATTGTTTTCTCGTTTTCCATTGTAATAGTATGTTCTAAAGGTATTCCTATGCAGATATCTGTATATTTAGATTCAGCTAATGGTTGTAATGCGCGTACTCACGAGTTCATGACCTATTATGTCGATTAATGTTGTGGCATATGCATTTACATATTGTTCCTTAGTCTTGTGCCGAAATGTCAACTCAAGGACATCCGCCTTGATACCTTTTTTCTCCTCGGAGCTGGTATACTGATCATATAAAGTATTTGTCTTATTGTTTTTTTTTTTTAACAAAACAGGCTTGTTGCTAAAACAACCCAATTGGAGGGGGAGAAGGTGCAGAAAGAGACCGAAGTACAAAAGCTGATGGAAGAAAATGTGAGGTTGCATGCATTACTGGACAAGAAAGAAGCCCAGTTATTGGCGATGAATGAACAATGTAAGATGATGGCCTTAAGTTCATCCGATATTTAGAATTTGAGCGTCGGTCAAAAAAAAATTCTCGTTTGTACTCTACACCCATGTATAGACGCTAAAATCCTGATGTCTGGGACTGAGAAAAGCCGCACTCGAGAAAGTTCTTTTCTTTGATTCTCTTGTTTGATTATGTAGCATTGTGAATTAGCTGCCTCTCAATTGTACTATTTAGGGATATGCCTGTTGTAACAAGATCGTTGAGATGGGGTGAGGGAATCGTTACTATACTCCTCTGTGTTGAATTGATGCAAAAATTGATGCAAAAGTGTTGCATTTGTTCCAACGGTATCGTACCCTTCTCACCATTTGCGAAACCTCTCATTTTATGAAATACTATAATCTATTCACAACCACCATTTGCTAAACCTCTCATTTTATGATACACTATAATCTATAATCTATTCACAGCCAGATTGCGAGTACTTCAGTTTTACTACCTTTTGGCCTAACCCATTTGTATATTGTTTTTCAGTTTTTCTGTTGTTTTAAAAAAAAAAGATGAGCGAAAAAGAAAGTAAGGAAAAGACACGAGAGAAGAAAGTGAGCCGGTGAGGACAGGAAAATTTAACGAGAGGCTAGGTGAAAACCTCTTGGGCGCCTAGGCAAAATGAGTGGAGTGTTGTTACTTATCGGCTGGTGCTAAGAAGGGTGTTAGAAGAGTCGTGTCTGGGTAGGTTCTCTCTTGAAGGTATAAGGAGGTTCGGTTGGATGTATATATAAGGAGATAGGACTAGAAAATCCTCGATACATTTGAAGATATAAGTGGCGATTGGTGGAAATATCGAGGTAGTCCTGGATCCGACAAGTTCATTACGGACCAAGGCTATGAGGAAGTTGGGTGTGAGCGGCTTAGGGATGCTTAGGACGTTATAGGTCCCTTTGCCAATTATTGGTTGATGAGTGGTTTGTGTTTGATGCATAAGATGGTTGGTTGCCGTCACGTGGAGATTACATCCGTGATGGTGCCTAACTAGGAAGACGAAGACCACAAGTGAAGTAAAGCTGTAGAGGAGATAGGTGGGCATCAATTCTACCCCTTGCTGCTTGCTAAAAGACCTTGGAGACCATTTGTAGACGTTTGAAGTACTTGAGGACGAGTAAAGGTCTAAGCATGGGGGAATTGGATGTGTTAGGATTTGTATGCTATTTTACCGCTGGTTTCGTGACTTTTACTTATGATTTTGAGCTAATTAAGTCGGAAATTCGCCCGTAATCATTATGTGGTGCGGTTTGCTGGAGATGAGTGCGAACAAGGAGTTGGAGCAAGGTTATAAGAGTTACGGAAGAAGACTTGAAGAAACCGCGATCGCGGAGGATAAGCCGCGATCGCGACGCGGATGCAGAACCTTTTGCCGCGATCGCGGGGGTTAGTGCCTCGATCGCGGGAGACGCCGGAACCTTTCCTTTTTGCTTCTTTCCGTATTTAAATTCTATTTAGTATAAATAGCAGACTAAAGGTATCTAATCTTTTAGTATTCTTTGTAACCGTCGGTACACTTTTGCATGGAGAACTAATCTTTCCGTGCTTGGTTGGGTAATTCAAAGTTA
>JBBYHQ010330673.1:0-38861 GCA_038382645.1 Spergularia azorica
ACTCTTAACCAACTTAACAACTTTTCTACAACTTCTCTAATTTGCATTTTGGTCCCTGCTTCTCTAACACCATAACAGACCGTCACCATCATTGTCCTTAACAGAGGGGCCAGAGCAGCTTGGAGAAAGATACAACTCCGGGGGGCCAAGAAGACGGAGTTTACTAGCAACTGCCTCATTTGCAGTCCACAAAGCACGGAAGCCCTTCGAGCAGTCAGGCAAGCTTCCAAAGATCTTCCGAATCATCATGCCTACAGGCTACAGAAGCCCCAAACATTTCAATCATAAAGAAGTAGTCAAAATGATGATCACAAACATACACAGAACAAGCAAGCTGTTTTCAAATACATACTAGAGTATTCGATTCAGCGATAAAAGACCAGCATAACTGCATAACTTCCACATTGCCAATAGCAGAAAACATATCTCTTATTCCAAAACGCTAAAATCATCCTATTGCTTATTATTCGAACATAAGATAAGATTATATAGAAGTTACAACAATGCAACAGCAAAATTATGTTGTGATCCTCAGACTTCAAATAACCGAAACATGTGTAATACGAAAAAATTCCATATTAGACAGCCAAATAACTTAGTGCAGAAATGAAAAGATGAAGAGAGCAAGATTTCACCTTACCTTAGCTTGTGTCTGGTACCGGACACGGCAAAATCCAAGTTGCCCTCTAAAGCGATCGGATTCCCAGCCCCTCACACTAAAACACACAGATGGGTTTCTAAGCAGACTGCAGATCATGTAAAAGGTTGAAGCAGAAACTTCTAGATTTTAGGTCTATGTACAACACAGTTAACTCCTAAAGAGGGTGAGAATTTTATGGAAACAAAAAGAATAAAATTTTCTATACATTTAATAGAAAAATAAAAAGATATGAGATAAATAAAAAACTTCTTTACTTTCTGTCCAAGTTTCTGCTTAAAACAAATCAATATACTATTAATCATTATCCAATTAATTTAAAATATGGAAATATATTGCAGCTTAAAACTTGAAAGAAAAAAAAAAAAAAGGAAATAATAACCACCCAAAAAAATAAAAAGGAAAGTATTCAATAGCTGACTAACTTGAGGCGGTTCAAAATCTATATAAAAAGTTTTGTTTTCAGAGTTTGTCACCCTAAAAAAGAGTTTTGAGCTTAGGTTTTTGGGGAAGATCTTGGATTTGGGTATTTATTTGAATTGGAATTTTGAATTGGTTGTGAATTATGCAAGCCATGGCGAATAATATTCCTTCAGCAACAACTGTATTATCAGCCTACACAGCGTTCTCAGCATCAATCATGGTGGTGAAAACAATAGTGGTCGAAGTAAAGAACATTGCAAGCCAAATCATCCCGTATAGTGTTCAAGAAAAAATCGTGTCAAAATTCCGAGAACTGTTCCGATTTTGTACTTCCTCAGAGATAATGACCCTTACTATAGATGAAAGAAGCAATGGGATGACTCAAAACCAAGTGTATAATGCATCCGAGACCTACTTGAGGTCCAAAATTACCCCTTCAAACCGGAGGCTCAGGGTGAGCAAAGAACCGCGAGACAAAGAAATCGCGGTCACAATTAGCAACGGAGAAGAAATCAATGATATATTCGAGGGAATGGCATTAAAATGGATGATGGTAGTACAAGAAAAGAAGAATGATCTTTATTCTCATGTAAAAGAGAGTAGGTCAATTCACCTAAGTTTTGCGAAGGAGCACAAGGACAAGGTCTTGGAGTCTTACATTCCCTTTGTGTTGGATACTGCGAACAGGATCCAAGAAGAAAATAGAGTAGTGAAGCTATATAAATTAGGCCACCGCTCCGTTCGAGATGATGATTCAATCAACCTCCAACATCCATCGACATTTGACACCCTCGCAATGGATCCTAAGGCGAAGAAGGCCATCATGGATGACCTAGATAGGTTTGTCAAGAGGAGGGAGTTGTATCGCCGTGTTGGTAAGGTCTGGAAGAGGGGTTACTTGTTATATGGACCTCCTGGGACGGGCAAATCTAGCTTGGTCGCAGCCATGGCTAACTACCTAAAGTTCCATATTTATGACTTTGAGCTCTCAGCCCTCATGTCCGGAGACTTTAGACGAATGCTAGAATCTACAGCCAACCGATCCATAATTGTGATTGAAGATATCGATTGTAGCACTAAGTTGCAGAACAGAGGCGACGACTATTCAAGTGATGATAGCGATTCCGAGAGTGGCACACCTCCTCTAACACCAAACAAGGACAATGAAAAGGTAATCAAGTATTGCCATATTGTTGTGTTTTTATAAACATATTGCTATGTATCGATTCAGTTCGACTTTTAATAAATATCGTATCTTGCACTGATTCTTAGAATTAATTTCATGCATGCATCGTGGCTTTAGTTTCGTTCAGTTGATCAGTTCGACTTAAATAAAGCAAAGACTAGTTCGGTTTATCCTTACCTTGTTTCCTTCTGTTTGTGGTGTGGCAGGCCTTGCCGCTAGCTGGGTTATTGAACTTCGTGGATGGATTATGGTCAAGCTGTGGAGATGAGAGGATCTTCGTGTTCACGACCAACCACATTGAAAAGCTTGATCCGGCCTTGTTGAGACCAGGTCGTATGGACATGCACATTTACATGTCATACTTAACTTTTGAAGGGTTTAAGGTCTTAGCCTCTAACTACCTCAACATTAGTGACCATCCTTTGTTCCCTATGATTGAAAAGCTCTTAGAAAAGTTGCAAGTGACCCCAGCAACGGCTGCAGAGTGGCTGTTGAGAAGCGAAGACGTGGATGAAGTACTTGAAAGTTTCCTCCAATACCTGCAGTCCGTAACACAAACAGGGGATGAAGAGGAATTTATGAGCAACCCCTAGGAAAGAAAAAGAAAAAGAAAAAGAAAAAGAGCTTAGTTGCATTGTTCATAATTTAAATTATCTCAAGAAATTGGATTATTGGAATTTCAACTTTGTAGTGGATTGTTATAATTAACCTTGTAATACCCTGAGTTTTGATACAGAATCCGATAGATTTTTCCTTCAAAAATTTTAAAGATTGAAAAGCCCTATGCCTCTTTAGTATAGTTCAAACAAGATTCTGCTCAAGTTTATTAAACATGGATCAACTTAGTGAGAGTCGAAATGTAGAATATCTTAGTTGGGATCACACGATTGTGTTAATTCATGTAAGGTCCAGAAGATAAGCCATTAAAGCTTTTTAAACTTACTCCATAATAGGTGAGCACATCAGAAGCTCAGGCCCTCCTCCCCAAACATGTGACTGTAGTCTCATCTGACAATGTCTTTCAATCTCATCCTCCAGATATATGACAGTGCATCAGTAGGAAAGTGGTACTCCAATCGCTACAGAGAATCCTAAAGACAAGTTCATATAATCTGCTGAAAGTAGCAATCAATATCTTTACGTAACTACGTCTTCTTGATCAATTCACTAAGCTGGAAGATTTTAACAAGAGCTAGACACTATAACAATACTCATCCCACTGAAAAATAACACAAGCAAAGCTCATAGTGAGTAATTAACTTGAGTCTAAAATGGCAAAAGTGTCTTTATGTCAAACAAAGCCTAGCAAAACAAAACCAAACCAAATGAGGACAACTCATATGTAACAACAACATTACCCCAACGCCTTAAAGATTACCCCCTATGGCAAAAAGAACTCGCAGGTAAGAAGAAAAAAGAATCACATTCTAAGACTTTGCAAAGGCTCCCTGCCACCAAGAAAGGTGACCCCGATCTGTTCCTATACATTAACCCAAAATAATCGAAAAATCAAGACATGAATTAAAACTAAGCATCCAATTGTTGAAACTTGAAAGCCAGATACATAGATATATGCTTAAGCATGTCCAAAATGAAGGCAGGTGTGAACTACCAGAAACTGGCATGACCATAAAGAAATGGAGAGATAAAAAATTCACCTTACCTTTTGATTTGTGCTTGGTACCGAACACGGCAAGTTCAACATCCTCAGCTGCCTTCCAAGACGACTAAAAACAGTCTCTCGAGCCCGTCAAACTTAATGCACAATTGGGTTTAACAAGCAGAGTATAGATAATGTAAAAGTTGAGGAAATGGCTTAAAAGTTAAAGCACAATAGTATCCAAGAAATGGCTTAAAAGTTAAAGCACAATAGTATTCAATTAAGTTCAAACTGTGACGAAAATGCAGATTGTAATTGAAGCCTATACACATGAAATCCAAAACCAAAAAAGTGTACTTTTTTCATGGAGGTCTACTGTTCATATTTTACTTGTGAGCATTAAACATAAGTTCAGGAAAAAAAACATTTTCCTCTCAAGATGACAAAGGAAAAGGAGTTCATCTTCCTCCATGGCGAAAAATATGTTCCTACACAAGGCTTAACTTGTTCTGCCCAAGCAATTGAAATACCTTGTGTAAACAAACATCTATCAAGTAAAAGTTCTTTTAGCATAAGTTAATTTTCATCCTTTGACATCAGAAGAGAACAAGGAATATAAAGTAAGACGATGGCTCATATAGAAAGAGTTTTTTTTATCTCATGAACACTGTATATTTGTATTTCACATTAAATTACAAATTACAACTCACGACCACCAAGCAGATGGCCATTAATTTGTTCACCTTAAAAGCAGTATAAGACATGTAACCTTTCCATTAGCTTATTTTAAGTGCTTACAGGAAACCTGTATCAGCACAAACACTCAGGAGGCATAAGAGAGAAGATTTTTTGCCATCAATGTCAATTTAATTAGGAGGATAATTTAGCAAAAGAATTACCAATTAGATCAAGGTTTATTCTTCAGTACATCGTAATGCCCACAGCCATCGTAACGAACAAGAATTGGGTTATGTGTACCATACTCGCCATATTCTGCAATTACTTTTAGGCTATTTGACTTCTTTTCAGGCATGTAAACTGCGATAGGCATCCTGAAATTGAAAAATTGCTTATAAAAGTACAATCGAAACAGCATAGGAAATTGCCTGCTTAAATATCAATAACTGAACACTGAGTGTATAAATACTCTTGTATCTACTCTCTCTGGTTCATTCGATTCTTTAAGTTTGGTTTAAATATTCAAACCAAAGGTAAGGAATTCAATGAAATGGAGCAATTAATCTTTTCTTCAGCAGATTGTGCTTTAGTTTACGGTGCATAGATGAAGGTTGAATATGAAACTATGTCAAGTCGGAATCACATAATTTCTTTAATTATTAGTAAGGTCCAGGAAAACAACCATTGAACCTTTCACACTTACTCTAGAACATGTGAGGACATCAGAAGCTCAGGTTCTCCGCCCCAAACATGAGACCGTCTCATCTGACAAACATACCTCTCAAATTCATCCTCCAGAAACCTGAAAGTGCATAAGAAGAGACTTGATGGCCTATAATTGTACAAAGATCAACCGGATATAATATTTTAAAAAAAAACAAGTTCAAATAAGCTGCATATTCGATGAAATTACCATTCAGTGTCTTTACGTCTCTTGATCAGTTCATCAACAACCTGTAATTCAGAAAATCTTGCTGTCAAAAAGTAACACACGACAAACAGACAAAGCGAACATATGCATAAGATGGTGAGCAAGAGCAGTAGCATTTCATTTAGCTAATACAAATATTGACAATAAGTAAGCTGTTCACAAGAACTCGACATCGAACTTCCTAATTGTACCTTTTCTCTAAGTTCATTTGCAAGTTCCTTTTGATGGCTCTCACTTGGTGGTGGCTTCCCTCTTCTAAGACAGGCACCATGTACCACTGCTCGAAATAAACAACTCCCATCTCCAGGTATACCTACAGAACCCAACAACAACAACAACAACAACAACAAACCCTCAGCCCCGGAAATGGTTTGTGATCGACTAACATGAATCGTCATATGAAACCGTCATATCATATGTGAGCAACCAAAATGTCGAAAGTTAACTCGAAACAATCGGTAACTACCTAAATCAACACCTAGACCCTAAATCAAACGCCCAAAATGATTCTAGCAACTAAAAATCATACCTTGCTCACTATCCATCATACTAACTTATAGTAACACCTTAATTTATCAATTTTGGAAGAACATCACATAGTTATATTCCTAAATTATACAATACATAATTCAACACGTAAATTAACCGAAAACGCAGCCATTATTACAAGAAAAGCATATTTAACAACCACCACAACTCCTGGAAACTTGACAAACAATCAAAATATACTAACAAACAACATTTAACACAACAAAACCAAAAAAAATAAAAAATTACATACGAATTGTTTGCAATTGAGTGGAGCTGTAACTGGGCATTTAAATTAAAACCCAGTTCTTAAATCATCAAAATGAAATCACCCAACAAATAAAAGCAATCAATTTTATAAATTTCAGCTCAAATTTCACAGCTAAATGTTTTTTTTTGTTTCTGAGAGGAAATTATATGTACAAAATTATGATTAGAGGTGAAAAATGGCTGATTAAAATTGTAGGAGAGAGAATCAAATTCCATTACCTTTTCTTTTTGTTGCAACTGTTGATTTGATTCTTGTTGTTCTGGTGATGGTGAAGAGTGTCAGATAGAGCGAGAAAGTCAGAGAAGAGCCGTTGAATGGCTCAGTGGACTGAAACTTGTTCTATACGCGGAAGCCCAAATGTCGGACACTCGGACTATAACCAAGACCGTCTCACCATAACTTAAGTTACACACTTACACGTGTATAATTTCGCCATCTATAGGTGTCATCTATGGACAATAATCATAATATGATACAGAGTGGTATAATTACTACACCCCTGAAGCCGATTTGGTGTCATTTGTTAAAGAGACGCTTCAAAGTGTGCTATTACTCTCTAAGAAACGAAAATGTAAAAATCATTTCTAAACGATTTTCATTGGCGAAGACGTGTGAATACTAAACATGGTCGGTAAAAATAACAAGGAAAGTAGAATATTATAATATATTTACTAATATGATAATGGTAGTGTAAGAGTGACATTAACAAGAGGACCTATAGCTTTTTTTCTGAGAAAGAAAAACTAAGACAAGCCTACTGTATAATCTTGCCCGCCCTGAAGACCAAAGCCAGAAGAAGGAAGAGTTAAAACCATCCGTAAATTACACTGGGGGCGGCGCAAACTGTACATCTCTTCCTCTGTTTCGAAAACAAAAATGGAAGGTGCCCCTTAGAACAAGGCCAGGGAATACGGCAGAAGATACAAGAAGAATATACATTGATCGTGTCGAGTAATAAACTGGTGAGAAAGAGCCTGTGGCCTAATACTGAGGACCAGAGAAGTTCTTGCTCTTCCATAAGAAACTGAATGTCTTGCCTAGTTTCCTTCGAGAAGCCGCTTTACCAAGAGGCTTTGGTTCAAGAACCGGTATAGCCACAGGCTTCATAGTCACTTTACCAAGGGGCTTTGGGAGTATAACTGGCATTGCCTTCTCGCTTATGGATTTGCTCAGTGGCTTCATTTCCAAGGGCGGGGCTGTGAATTCCCGGACTGAGGGGGAGCGAATGACTCTTGGAGGTGAGGCATCTCGCTGCCTCTGTTCACGGAACAGCATTAGAAGCTTCTGAGCTTTATCTCTGCCTCGGGGTGTCCCATTTACTTGGAGAGATACCAGTGACGGGATCACACCTTCTTGGAGGACCATTTGACTGCATTTCTCGTGCCCATTGCAAAGAATCAAAAGACATGAGACGGCTTGCTCTTGCTCAATTGGCTCACCAGTGTCTAATATGGTTGCAAGTGCACCAACAAGGCCAGGAGCTGATATAATAGCATCTTTGGCTGTATTATTCGATCCCAAGTTTATGAGAACAGCTATCGACTTCTCAGTCCATGTTGGATCTCTGGGCTCGACCAGAAGCAGTAGTAGACCATTGACAATGCCAGATTGGAGGAGGCTTGGAATATTGGATGGGCAAGTTGAGATATTAAAAAGAGCATGAAGAGCATCAAGCTTGCATTGTGAGTCGGTTTTGGTAACAAGAAGCTTGATTAAAAAGGAAAGTGCTTTGCTTGAGCCTAATATTGGTTTTGCTTCTTCGAGGCATGAAAGGTTAAGATAGAGAGCTGCTACCAGTCCATAAGAAGCAGGATCAGCCATCATCTGCTCCAGCGTAGGGATGACTCCAGCACCCAACATCAATTCCTTGTTTCTGCAGCAGAAATAAAAAAAATTAAGGATGCAAGTTTCGGCCAAATCCTAAAGAATCAAACAATTGAAGAGCAGAATTTGAAATACAATTGTCAAGCTAGAACATGATGACACCTACCACGCACTTTAAAAAATCCCTTTACTGGCAGTAAAAGAATTACCCCTTCATTGTACAAGGGAACCTCTTTCATTGCACAAAAGCTGAACTAGTCAATGCGTTGTCTACTCGCTATTTTGCAGGTTCATGTACCAAACTTACCGTCAGCAAATTAGAGAAGAGATCGTAAAATTGATGCGAACTTTTATCAATAATTCGATATTAAGCCATAAGCCAAGCCCATAACTACCCTTCTAAGTTCAGTTTTTAAACCAACCTATCTTATACCTTCACCAATTGACTAGCAAGGTTTAACTGCCTCAGACAACACAACGCCTTTCAAATCAAACATATCATCAAAATACGAATGGACTATTACCAGCAGTATAAAGCCTCAAATGTCATCAATATATCCTAGAATGAAAGAGACCACCTCAGCAAACAAACAAACAAACAGCTGTTAAAAGTCACAGTAAGAGGAACACACCTGTTATTGTTTACAGCAAGGTTGAAGAGTGCCATTGCTCCCCCTTCCAGTGCCACGTCATTCCCTTCGGCAACCGCTGACTTCAGAAAGCTTACAAGAGCTTCAACAAACCCATGAGCACCCATGAACTTTCTTCCTTCTTCATCATCTTTTAACAATCTCCTTATCTGCTCCACAACTTTCAGCTTCGTATTCAAGTCTTCTCCTCCATCTAGGACAGTCAAAAACTCTTCGTATTTTTCAAGGACATTTTCATCCTTTTGCTCCTGCTCTACTACCCCACTGTCACCTTCACTCTCATCATTACCTTCACCCTCTTCGATCAAGTCATTTTCCAGCGGCACCACTTTCACCCCCCTCAACTTACCCGAGTTGCTGCTATCAACAGACCTGGACTGAAGCGACTCACTATCACACAATGCAAGCCTCCAGTAGTTCAGATCAAGAGACTCAGGTGGCCCATCAGGAACTAGAACACCATTCTGCTCACACCAACTAGCAATCAGACCCTTAACACAATAATTAGGAGTTAAGCAAAGATGAGAGAGCTGCTGCTGAGTCTTTGGGCAAGTGTTATGGCCATCATTGAACCACTTCTCAATGCAGACCCTTTCGTAAGTTTGTCCAGAGGCAATGATGACTGGGTCATGCATAAGCTGCAATGAGATTGGACATCTAAGCTCTTCTGGTGGAATGGGGATCTGCTCAGACCTTCTACAATTAGGCTTAAAAGCAAGAGATGGTTTGAAGTTAAAAGAATTAATTTTGCACAAATGACGGTCAAATGCCCTCCCATTGCACGCTGGAACCCCCCCATCCTCTGAAGATCCTTGAACAGTGGGAGAACATGGTCCAGAGCCTTGGGAATCCTGATCATCGCCAAGGTCACTTCTAAACAACTTTGAATACTTTCTCATAAGATGTAAAACGTAAGCAACAATAGCTTCTTTCCGTTTGTCTTCTTCAATACGGGCTTTCTCAATGAGTTTCTTAAGAGATCTTCGTTCAGCAAGAGCAGCCCGAGAAGATGTAATACCAAGTTTAGATGCAGCTTGATGGAAAGATTCAAGCTCATTATTGTCATAGGAATTGTCATCAAATTTTCTACCTTGCTGCAGCAATGCAATAATATCATCACCGATTTGTTTCTCTGCAGGGTCGAGGGAGAAAACAATTCCCTCTAGTTCACTCATAATCTCTTGCACCTGCATGAGGTAATTGAAAACGATTAACTAATATAATATAACAAAAAGTAAGTTTGGGACAGCTATATAAGAGCACATATGCAGCACGTCATAACAAGATGAATCAGCTGGGATAAAGTCACAGGTGGAAAGGGCGAAGCAGAGCGAAAGACGATAGTTACCCTCTCATTTCACCACCCACCCCAGAGTCCTAACTTGCTCACTGACGCCGATAAAAAAAACTCGAGTGAAACCAGTAATCCAACCATCAGCAATCTAAAAGGGTTTCCTAAAGAACAGCACATACATGGTTTTCCATCAAAGATGCCCACGAGAATAATAGAACCAAAACGTGGACAGCAACAACAACATCAAGGCCTAGACCCAAAATGAATTGGGGTCGGCAACATAAACTGTCGTATGAAACCATCATAGTGTTAAGAGCACATTGAGAAGGGAAGGACGGGAAAAAGAGTGGTCCACAAGCATTAGATAACAATGTGTGAATTGACCTCACAAAGATAACAGAAATAGAAAATAACCAGTAGAATCCCAGGGGCTTCGAGTCAAAAGAGAAAACCAACCTGACAACCTATAGATTGTGGAACGATATCTTCAACCCGCCTCAAGCTGTCTATAAGAGCACATTTTGTCTTCTCAAACTTCAAAACAATAGAATCTCCGGTAATTGCCTAAAAGATGCAAAGCATTGTTAGAAAATTAATATAGAGCAGACACGGTTTAGAAAACAAGCCTGAAATTAAATTTCTAAAGTGAAAGATAACAACTTTAAAACCCCTAAGCTAAAACAAAAGAAAAAAGAAAAGAAAGTCACTTGAAGTAAACAGAACATACCAAGTACAATTTGCTGCACTCTGAGCAATGTTGCAAAAGATTTCTTGCCTTCTCGAGAGCAACGTGCAATGAACATAACGCCTGAATTCCTGACCTGCTGCGTGGGCGTGCCGCTTCCAGGGCAGGAAAGATATTCATCACTTTACAGTATACTTCGGCCAAAATTTTGCACAGACCGCCATGTAACTGCAGAAGAAGCTTGTAAATGTAAGCGGCACGACTATTTCATAAAGATAACAACTACGCTAATGTTCCAAAGACCTTATCACACAAAACCAAGTCCTAGTCAAATTCCTAAATTTAGCAGGCAAAAGCCATATTTCATCATCATCATTTCTAAAGCAAAAAGTTGCTTTTTTTACCACCATCGCCATATAAACTTCTGCCTTAATCAATCCAAAGCCCTATGATAACATTATAACTCAGCGTAAACGATACGAAAATGTCCAATGATTAAGACCCAATGTCCCAATGTGAAGCCAATTACAACATTCCTCCCAACCCCAGCTCATGATAATACCACAAATAATTAGGCATTCATTAACAAACAGACTAGATTAACCATAGACTAATGAAACATAACGAACACGAAAATTCGACATTTCAATCTGTAATGAATAATCATGCTACTGATATACACAAAACATTACCTTGGCATCACTAACGGCAAACAGATTCTCTTCAAGCTCTGCAATATCCATGATTCTAATACTTCTACAATACGCTACTGGTAAACTCTAAATCTGCAGTCCGAAAAAATATATAAACAAATTCAAATCAAAATATAATTCAATACAAATTATTTCATGGGTATTCATGAATTAACATTCTCAAGAACAAACAAACACATACCACCTAAAAAATACAACATTTTTCATCATTTGTTGTTATAAAAAAAAAAAAAAAATTGAAATTATTGATCAAGCTACTTTGCAACATTTGTAAATTCAAATTTCTTAAATTTTTTTGTGAAGAAAATCAAAAAAATGCCATAGATAGTAAAGATTTGAAGATGTCATCAAATGTTTGGACCACCTAATAATAATAAGTACTTCCAAATATTCATACACACAGCTTGGCTCAAAATCATCAATCTTATGAAAGAAGACACCTTTTTAAATAAGCCATTCAACAAACACCTGCTGTTCATATCATCAAATAATTATAAAAAAAAATAACCTTTTTATCTTCTTTTTTTTCACTTTTACCGCGAAGATCTTGGAGATTAATTAAACCCAGAAATACTGAAATTAATAATTAATAATTTTGGATTAAATCAATTAAATTGGTTGGAAAAACACGGATAATTTTTTTCCAACTAAAAATGTTATTATTACAAAAACGCGGGATAATAGTGTAAAAAAAAAATATCCAAACTTGATTTTCGCCCGACAAAAATGGTCAAATACCCAAATCAAATTACGACGAAAAAAGGGGGATAATAATCTCATAATTAGGTCAAAATTGCAGAAAAAATAGCGTGGGAAAAATTACCCAGAAAAATCGGACGTTTCCAAGGAGGCTTCATAAACAAGCCAACTAACTATTACAACAAAAATGACAGAGTAGTATACAGAGTGATGAAAATTTGAGCTGAAAAAGGGGGGTGAAATTAGGGTTTTTTTGTTATGATTTGATTTCCAATTAAATTGGGGGTTTTTATATATATTTTTGCTGGTACAGTTGAATCTGAGCTTGTAGGAGAAGGTTGATACTTTGAAGAAGGGGGAGGAAGAGAGAGAAAGTGGAGGGAAAGAAAGGAGGAATGCTTGTGTTTTTGCTCAAAGCCTACGATCTCTCCTTAATTTAGCGGAAGTGAGTGGCAAAGAATATTGTATAGTAAAACCTATTTTTCTATTCTTATTATAAAAATATCTACTCTGCATTATCGTTGATTTTCACGGACGGGTTCGGATTCGAGTCGGTAGAATTGTTTCGTGAATCGCTGGTGTGGTAATGTTAGAAGTATGGGTTGAGAGGTTTGGTTAATTTCCGTGAATTTTATAGTACGTCAACGGAATGGTTGTGAGAATGCGGTCACGATTCTTGTAAATGTTGGAGACTTGGAGATAAGGAGTGGCACTGTCTTGTAAACTATTGGACGTTAGCTGGTTAATTTTTGTGAAACTTTGATTAGTTAAGTGGAGTTGGCTCGTGAAATGGCTATAATTCGATATCGTAGTGTGTTGTTGTCTAAAAAAATATATACTACTATAGATTAGAGTTTAATGCTTAATAAAGGAGTCGTTAAAAACGTTGGTATTACATTGTTCAGTTTAGTAGTCACAATTACAATTATAATCTTGTCTTTTCAAATGTACAAAGCTATAATGATCGATGAGGACTGAGGAGATATCTAATATGAAGATAAGTCAAGGGTATTTATGGGGTAATTTGTGCTATGAGTACAATTGTACAAACTGAAACATTAACACTGAATACGACTATATGTGCTTATATTTCTAGAGCCGGAAGCTCATTTCAACCTCACGCAAATAAGGGCATTATGGAGCTCGCTAAACTCATTTCAACTATAATTGTGATGTTAATAGTTTACTCTGTATATTTTAGTTTGAAGTTACTCAATGTCATTAATCTTGCACATAACCTTTTTGTTAACTATAATATTCACGTCCATACATCATTTCCAAATATTGATTGTCTATAACAACCCTACTATATTACTATTGGTTGATTTAGGTAATATATGCAAAGAAAACTTGTTGACCAATTCGATTTGCATTTAGAAACAATTAAAGGCATGTGAAATAATCTACATTCCGGCATTCCGCAAATACTTTGTACTCCGTATTTGACATTGACGATGTAGAATTACGATTACACCAGTTAGTTTCACTTCCCAATTATATTAGGCAAACATAGCGATTGATATTAATTTTAGAGCTACCCACCTTTAATAGATGGGTCACTTCCAATTATAGTACTCCGTATTCGAGTTAAGCCGTACATTCGTACTTCATATTTTTACTTCCTCTACGCACCAAGTGAAAAAAATAAAAAATAAAAGTCGTATAAAAATGTTTAATTAGGCAACTTGAGCTCCTGGTTCACCGGCCGACAACTGCCGACCTCCTTATTTGTCGCATATAAGATCTGCTAAATTTAATGACAAATCAATGACATAATTGCCCTTTTGAAGGGCAACCCCACCCTAAAGTTTAAAGACACTGTCCTAATCTGTTTGGTTTCTACTCGTTTACCCATTCAAAAAGTGTCCTAAGATTTTTGAAAGAAACGGTCCTCTTCACTCACTGTTTTAATTTAAAAAGGGTCGGCCTAATTATATCTGTTTTTCTTCTTTTGGCTTGCGCGACTCGTGAGACGTGTGTGTGATGATGATCCCTTCTTGAATGAGTTGACGAGGTTTATCACCTGTGTGTTCAAAATAGTACTCCAAATTTGGTGTATGTCTTGTGTTTTCTATGGACTTACTATTTTTCGTGTCAACCCCAGCCCTAATGTCGGAGCTAAAATCAACTAGTTGATGTCGGTCTGTTCCCACACGTGCCCGTGTGGGGTACACATGTCCAAGACAAATCTGCGTTGACCAGTTGATTTTCGGTTCCGAGAATTTTGTGAATCTCAATAAACTTGCAAAATGGGAAAGAACCTTAAAGTGTGGATAACACATAACTCGATTCTGACTCGTGCGTGAGAAACTGAGAGTCCAGTAGAGATGGGATCGATGAGCTATTATCATCGAACTTCGAACGAAACCTCGGTAGCAAATCGAGCAATAAATATTTGATATCATATGAGAACCTCAAAGACTCATATGGTCGATATTTAACCAACGATTTTACACTTTAAAATTTAAAACAAAATTTGTTAATTAAACAAAATCTGATTGGAGGGGTACAAGGAATGACACACAAAATGGGATAGAGGATTCTCATTATACGAATATAGCATACATGCAAATTACAAATCATGGAAGTACGTATATAATAGCATTATAGCCTCACGGTTTCTGAAACTTGGGAGAGTGTTGCATCTAAAAATATCTTCCAGTGTAAATAAATGTAGTACAGTACAATTTGGTCTAGCAACTTTTTCAGGTTGAATTTGTTTGGCTAGGCGGCAACTAAATTTGTACGACTATTATATGCAAAATTAGTGGCTTGATATATTCTCTGATCAAACAATTTACGAAGATATGAATGGTACACCTCACCAAACACTAAAATGACCAAAGACCAGCAAGTACGATTGGATCACAAGATTTAGTCTACTAGTTATACGTGTATCAATCAATGTAATATGAGTTGTACAATATTCAAACTAGATTAAGAAAATGCAACTTGTTATAGATTATAATCAAGTTTATGTAGGAAATATTTACTAGTCAAGAAGCATTGACATTATCCGTGACTGGTGTACGTGCTAGTGAGCTAATGTAAAAAGCTCATTGTCGATGAAGGATGTGATACATTGGGAATAGCGTACAATATTTTATTATAACACGATCCGTTAGTTCTGTAATATTACCCAAGTGGTATCAATGACTACATTCGGAGAACAATAGAGAGTGTTTAACTTATAAAGTAAGCGATTGATAATGTACAAATAACTCTTTGATATGCAAAATCATCTTGAAAATGATACGATAATATACTTGTCAATTCGTAAATTCATTATCATACAAAGTAACATTTGTAGTGCCAAATTTTTCTTGATGGTGTTTAGTGATCAGAACCATCGATGATTGAGACCCAAATTTTAAAGATATTTTCCAAATTGTGGGCTAAATTATTTGATCCGAGGGGCTTTTTAGGAATTCACTAAATGAGTGACATACTTTTGTAGACAAAGTTAAACAGCGGATGTTGCCAAAGAGGAATACAGATATTTGAAAAAATTGAAAAATAAATATTGTTGCATCCTCATTATGCTCTGTTTGTGTGTGATCAACATGAGTAAAAAGTAAAATTGTGAGGTGCACGGTTGGAGTCCACGTGCTTCTGTACAGAGCCACTGATTTGCACAGCCAAACACGACGTACGATCTAATAATAATACTGTAAGATTTTCCCAAGCTTTTAAACTCACCGTAATGTACGGTTATTAATGACTATTACATCGATAATTCTTGGGTGATGATTTTGCCAAGACAAATCAGCATATTTCAAGGTAAATATGTCCATTATATGGACCAGGTTTAATGAATCTGCTTTGGCGGTAGTAATTTCTGCCTTGACAAAATCATCGCCCTAATTCTTTGGTTGGACTTGTGGTAGAACATATGAGCAGATCAAGTTCACACTATTGTGATACGATGTGGTAATCAAGTGTCGAACGACTGATATTGGTTAAAGACTGTCATTCCACACATCATTTTACACGTTTTTTTTTCCATATATAATAATATCAAATAAAAATATATACGAGCATGTAACCAAGTTGTAGAGCAACAAATGAGTAATCGAGTGTGACACTTCCTCTCAAGGTTGGTAGGGATATTGACCCTTTTGTCCATCACTAATTGTCCAACTGGTGGGCTATGGCAATGCTTAGCTTGTACATACAGCTGACTCTAATGAGTTAGCTTAGTTTTGTAGAGAGGCTAGTGTAAGTGCATGGAATGAAACTCGAGATCGGTCATAAACTGTTTTATTTGAATAATTACGCGTGGTGATAGATCCAAATTTGGCGAAAACTTGTAAAAAAATCAGCATAAGTTTTTACCAAACTATTTCTCAAGTCACAAAATTCGATCATACAAGAATTAACAACAATATAACAATCGTGTTTGACACAATCATTATCATTTAATTAGAAGTTAGCAAAGCATGGCTATAATATCAAAATCATTGACAGCAATGACATACATACAATCATCAGCTTATATACTAATCACCAACTGATTATAACTAATCATCTAATAACAATCGATTAATTTAAGAAAAAAGTAGCCGTTTTGTTGGTGAATACTCAAGCAAAAATTCATATGAAAGATCACAATGTCGTAACATTGACGAATATAACTGCAATGCACTCCAGATAGTTGTTCCAAAATCCAAATGATTGTTCAAAAGTTTGCCGGCAATTGAACTTATGTAGGCAATGCATATTTGGTCCATGTTTGTTTCTTGAATTTGCACATGTACTCTAATTATCAACCCACATGTGGCTAAACCTTAATTCATCAACCACTAAATACCATTATTAGCTCAAATTTAGTGTCTAGATCTTATTTTATTCTGATTAACCACTTTAATTTTTCATCATCAGATTAATAAGCGGAATATTGAGACTCTCATACCATATGAATTTACCATCACAAATTTATAATAAGCCAAGGTAATATTGTAATACAAGTAACAACGGTTTAATAACCTTAACAAATCTCGGTACGCACTATACTCACTTAATATGGCACACGAAAATACGAAATACATACGAGTATATGCCTTATAATGTGTTGACCACTTGACCAGTTGACCATATGGGCGATATGGCAAATTGGCTCCAAATTGGCCCTAAGTCTAGTGGGGGATCCCTTGCGAGTTGCGAGTGGCATTGACAAGTATTCCCAACAAACTTTGTTGAAGACAAAGTATGACTTCGTATATTCATACCCCACGTATCTGTAGTAGTGGCTTGTAGATTAAGTTCGTGTAGAATGAGAAATGTGGAGTACCTTATATATGCCTACACCACTTATTACATGAATGGTCCCCTTACCATTTCTTATTCAGAAGATTTGGTGTCAAGGGATGGTCTAAATCTTGGTTGATTTCATTTTGGGTTTAACAACTCAATATAATTTCATGGAAATGGCTGGCCTCTAGTCTAGCTATACCCGTAAGTTTGACCTATTTGCAATGTCGATCTGTACATGATGAACGAATATCTATTATCTATTAAGTTAGAATGAGAAAGATGCTCAGAATTCAAATTTATTTGACCTTTAACTCGACGTAGTGGAGCTAAATTTGTTGTCATTCACTAGAGTTTTTTCGAGAAAAAAGTTTGATAGGAACAAAACAAAATCTCATATCTTGAAGTTCTACTACCTTTTCTTTTCTTTGGTCAAGTAATTATTTATTCAAACGTAGTTCACTATTAATATCAAAAAGAGGCTCAACAGATCATTCAAGCTGGTTTGCCCGAGAGGTTAAGGGGGAAGACTTAAGATCTTCTGCACATAAGTGCGCGTGGGTTCGAACCCCACAGCCAGCAAAATCTCGTTTTTCCTTAGTTCTAATTTTTTTTGATTTTGTACATCAAATCCGGGCTTTTTATTGGGTTAGCGAATTTGGCTTGACGTTGGGCTAAGTCCTTTTTCCTCTCATCCTATCCTAAAAGCTTAATACTCCGTAATTTCCTCCGTTTTATTGAATTGTTTACGTGCTAACGAGGTTTTACTTTTTAAACTATCTTCTCTATGCTTACGCGACATTATAGGATGTGTTACATATGACTTTGAACGAAAGACACTATCAAGACGTCTCCTCTATGCTCCTAAGATTAAAATGTGTTATATGGCTTCGAACAAAATGCACCCTTCGTCAATTGCGATTCACTCAGTCGACCTTCTTAAAATGTCATCTCGTTTCTATGAGCCTATTATATGAAGTGCGTATGTGAATCAGTTTCCACAACAATTAATATCATTCCACCAAGGCATAAGTTACTCTACTACAAGGTCTACAACAACCAAATACGGAGTAGTCAAATAGAGATAGTCGTAACTCGTAAATTGTCAGCTAGATCAACTGGTAAACCGAAAATCAGTTTTTTCTAACATGTGTCCTTTTTCGAACTAGACAAAAAAACGTTGATAGAAGGCCAGCCCATAAAAGTGGGCCAGCCCAAAAGAAGAAAACAGCCCAAACTCTCCTTGCTTTTATAAAGGTAGACTCTTGCTCAAGAAACCAGCTTTATATAAACAACTTATTTTCGACCACTTTCATCACTTCTTATTTTCCCCGAAATTTGTCGCAGATTCTCTCTCCTCAACGATCTACTTCCCCAACAAAGGTAATACTCTCCCATTGTACTCTCTCACTCACTTCATCGCTAATTTGTCGCTGATTTAATTCATCATGTTTGAATTAATCAGGTGTAATTAGTGACTAATTACGATGTTTTTTTCGGTTAATTTTATTTGAATCGATCTCGCTGATTTTATAGTATCTGTTTTGCCCTAATTATATGCTGTAATTGGAAACCCTAGAATTTGGGGGAATTATTTTTGGTTGGTTGGTTGGTTGATTTGTTAGCGGAATTATTACTCTTTTGTAATTTGTTTTAATTGTTACTTTGTTAGTAATAATTTGATTTAAGATAGTTAATTTTGGGGGTTTTGTGTTTGATGAACAGTTTAATGCTGAAATTTTGCTAGTTGTTCGATTAATTTGATCGGAATTAGGGTTTTGATTGTATGAGTATTTCGATTCGTTTGCTTAATTAGTTTCGTGGTGCTGGGGAAAATTGGGTGATTTGGGAGATAACAAGTGTTGTTGATTTCCGGATTTTGTTTGATAAAAAACCAATGTGGGTATAGGCCGTGAATCGTGTCTAGTAACCGGCAGTATATTGAGCCCCGGAAACACTCGTAAGGTGTGTGTGGGTTGGTTGGGGAGGTGGGGGGGGGTTAGGGGTTGCGGGGTTGCTTGTGTTTATAATTTTGTCTGGGCGAGTTAGGGAGCTAGGGACAGAAGGGTAGGTAACCACATAACGGAGTAAAACAGTCGGGATGGAAGTTGTGTGGGTGTGGGTTGGTTGGGGGGTTGGGGTTGCTGGGTTGATTGTGGTTAGTATTTTGTTGTTGTCCTTTTGCTGGGCGAGATGGGGAGGCAGGGACGTAAGGGTAGATAACCGAGTAAAAGAGTCGGGATGGAAGTTCTGAGGAAGATAGATAGTTGTTTCTTTTTTCGATATAAAGTGATAAATTTGGAGGGAATAGCAGTTTGTCCTCGTATGAGAGTTTTTAGTTAAGGTGTGAAGGGATCATGGGAAACTGTGTTTGTTTGTATGGGTGCATTGAAGTTTTTCAGCGGAACTCTTTGCTAAACTAGGTGAATTTTAATGTTGTGTTAGTTGACTTACATGGGTTATATACTAGGGGAAGGGGAACCTTTGCCTCCTCCTGAAGTTCTGTACAACAACGACAATGTTACCCGAGTTGCCGGAGTAATTTATTTTATTCGACATTGCAGGATAACAAGATGAAGCTTGACACAAGTGGTTTGGAATCAGCTTATCCACTCATTGGAGCTCAACATGTGATATTTGATGGCCTGCAAATGACCCCTTCGTTTGACCTTCCTGTCACTGATAACGTATGTGGTTATATCCTTTTTATTTATGAAATGTTATACAGGATTTGTTTGATGTAGGCTGCATTATTCCGCTTATAGACTATTCACAATCGTGATACGCTTGTATTGCAGTTCGATGGATTTCAGAAAGAGTCTATTCAGATGGTCAAGCCAGCGAGGGGGACTACTACTCTTGCCTTTATTTTCAAACACGGTGTTATGGTTGCTGCTGATTCACGAGCCAGCATGGGAGGATATATATGTATGTATTACCTTCCTCAGCCCATTTACTTTTCTGGTTCATTTTAAGTAAGGTAGAACTCTGTTACGTTGCGTTATAGAGTTGCTCAAAGTTGGACAGTGTTGCAACTCCTTTGCAGAGCTTTTTTTTTCTTCTTTTTGGGGAGTCTGGTTACCAATATGACAATTGGTACACTCTTCTACGTCTTTATCCCACCAACGCCATGATTTGCCTCAGTCTCATGTTAGTCTTATATGTTTCCTACTATCAAAATAATATTTCACGTATCTATCAAAATAAACTTACTGTTGGGATTTAGAAACAACTTTCAAGGGCCACTATCTATCTAACCAAAGGATCTTTGTTACTAGTTCAGCATCTAGGTTTGTAACATCTAGCCTAGTCTGATAATTAAGTCTATCAAGTATCAACTCTTTCATTTGCTATGCCTTGACAGTGATGATACTGTGCTGTGTAAAATAATGATCATGTCAAATGTCATTTGAGATATTCCTTTCCTTTGAAGTATTCTGTCTTGCTCTTCACCATTCCTTTTTTTTAGGTGGCTAAGATATATTCTTTTTTGATTTTTCTCTATTTGCACCTCTATCTTTTCATTCATACTTCACATTTTGCAGCATCTCAATCTGTTAAGAAGATTATTGAAATCAATCCTCATATGCTTGGTACAATGGCTGGTGGTGCTGCTGATTGCCAGTTTTGGCATCGCAATTTGGGTATCAAGGTAATTCTTGATCTTGTGCTATCTTTTGAAGATTGATTATTCAAGGTTTTATTTTTGGCGTGCGGATATTGGTTTGGTGTGAGAATAAAGTTTTTGTTAATTATAATATTTATTTGATCTGTGAGCATCCTTTTGTGGATATTTGGCATTAATCTGCGCCTGAAAACTTTTGAGCCATGTTAATGCCCTTCAAATTGCTACTTCATTTGTGGTGTCCTTAATTTTAATCTTAGTTATCCACTTCACTCGTCAGTTGCGGTGTTCATTTTTTATTTTTTAATCTTGGATTGGTGTTGTAGTTACCCTTGCTACATGCTTTTCTCAAGCTTTTCTGGCCCTCGAAGCTTCATGTGGTAAAAAAGTACTGGTGTCTTTTGGTCACTGTCACTACTTTTTTCTGCTCATTTGTTCTTTTTGCAAGTACCAATGTTTCAGTGTAGTTTCTCTTTCTGCCCCTTGTGTTATCTGCTTCTTGTTTTAGTGTCCTCATGAGTACAGAACATACGGGTAGGGCTTCGGTACATCCGACCCCCCTTACCTCGCCCTAAGTGGGAGGCTTTCAGATACTGTGTTGTTGTCGCTGTTGTGGTCGAGTATTGAACCTTGTTTAAGTGTCAGCTGCATTGTTTTTGTGTGGAACAGTTAAATATGAGCTTGATACAGCAGTTTAAGTACAGTTTATACCCTATTGCAAATTTGTGAAAGGGGTAGTGACCTCTCATTGGTCCATCTTAGGCCTTTTGTTCGCTGATCTTGCTTTATTTGCCATTGTTAGTGCAAGCAGGTGCTTCTTTCATTGTCTTTTGCAATATTATTTGAGTTATGTACACTTTAAGGTACTCTGTAACCACAAACTAATAATGAGAAATTTGGATCATCAGTGCCGGCTGCATGAATTAGAGAACAAGCGAAGAATTTCTGTCACAGGTTCTTCAAAATTGCTGGCAAATATCTTGTATGGCTACAGAGGCATGGGTCTTTCAGTTGGTACCATGATTGCTGGATGGGATGAAACGGTAATGAGCTTATAGAAATTCGGATATTTTGTGGCACTTTGCGTCATCTTTTTTTTTTTGAACATAGTTAATTGTGTATTGAAATATTGTTTGTATTTACAGGGCCCTGGTCTGTACTATGTGGACAGTGAAGGAGGAAGGCTCAAGGGAACACGATTCTCTGTTGGATCTGGATCACCATATGCCTATGGTGTGCTTGACAATGGGTTCGTTTCTTGGATTCTCTATTTATATCCCCCAGTATCTTGCTTTTCTTTTGTAACGGGAAAAGTCCTTGTAAAGATCTTAGTGCTTTAGGATTAGATCACAGAGGTGTGAGATTAGGAGCAGGGAGTTCAATTTAGATTTTGGTTGCCTTCTGCCTTCCACCAGCACGTCCAACGCAACCAACCAAATCAGGGTCATATATTTGCATTTAGTAGTGGGGCATTTTCAAGTTGCTTATATCTTCATAAAACAACTACACGTTTACACCACACAACTATTACTTACCCATTGGGGGAACTATATGCTACTTTAGTCTTTTAGTCAACTCGGATGCCCTTTAGTTGGGAGATTTGAAGTCTTAGAATACTTTTGTATCCAGTTCCTCAAAATTGAATATGATCCAAGGAGGTTACATTGGGTAATCTTCAGAATTTTGGTGAATCTGTGGGGTTCGTCTTCACGATATTTGATTAATTGCTTCTGAAAGCTTTTCCTTTTTTTTATTGAGAAGGCCTTGTTTCAGTGTTTGTGTTTGGGAGCAGTTTGTTCTTTTTTAACCTTTTTCCTCCCTTTTTAAATGCCCAAACGTCACTCAGTTTGAACAAGGGTATGTAGATTTTAGGAAGTAAATGCCTTTTGGAAAAATTCTGCTCAGAGAATGTGGTCTGGGTGAAAATTCTTTTTTTCTTTTTCTTTTTCTTGGGTTGAGGTCTGGGTTCATATCTTATGTGATCATGTTCATGAAATTATGTTGTACACTTGCACTACATCACTCTTGACCAAGTTAATGTTTGTGGCGGTCGCAGCATGTCTTTATCAGTCTTTACTGCCTTTTACACAGGCCTCTTGCCTTGACCCTTTTCTAGTATTATTAGCTCAAATTGTGATCTCTCCTTGTATATCTAGGTATAAGTATGATATGACAGTCAAGGAAGCAGCTGAGTTAGCTAGACGATCTATTTACCATGCCACGTTCCGTGATGGAGCTAGTGGTGGAGTTGCTAGTGGTAAGTTCCCTCTATAGACTCGTTTGTGCACTCCGATGTTGCCTGTGCTTCTGTCTGATCACGTTTCTTCTCTTATCCAGTTTACCATGTTGGACCTGATGGATGGGAAAAGCTCTCTGGTGATGATGTCGGTGAACTTCACTACCAATATTACCCAGTTGTCCCATCCGTAGTGGAGCAGGAAATGGCTGAAGCCGGTGCAGCTTAAGATTCTAGTGGTCAAATATGCACGTCTCAGGTCCCAGCCAAATTCCGATGGCTAGATTAGATTTGTGTCGTTGGGTTCTACAAGAATCAGGCGATCTCTTTGATCTTGATGTGTTAAGTTAAAAACCAGTTGTATGTCGATTGTACCAAAAACTTATGCTCTTGACCTTGTAAGTTGTAACCAATTTCTTTGAAGATTTGTGACAGGTCTATTCACAGATATCAGCTTTCGCAGTAACCCGTTACTTTTGGCTGATCCGGCCGTCAAATTTATGCTCTGACTCATTTCGCGTTGGTCAACTAGACGTCTTTTTTAACATTATAGGGGTTTAGATTCACTCTACACTCAGCGGAAACACCACCGATCTCAGTTACTTAGGTTAAATTGGTACAAAACTTCATCAATACGACTTTACAAGTCTATAAGTCGGGAGCGTCAAATGTGCCATTCGCCAACATGTATCAGGATTTCAGTATTGTTTTTTCACACGGCCTTCCTTTGTTGCATTGAGCCTCACATAAATAATGTGTATGTGATCCATTTTACTGAGATACTTGTCCATATCGTGTTTCGATGATCTGGATATGTTTGGCAAAGGAAGTCCAACGATTTGTGGTCCTTTGCATTACCCTCATTGAATTTTGGTGGCCACGCTCTTTTTTACATAGAAATATAGACTAGCTAGGTACCCCAAAATTGAGTGACGATCTTGTAGGATAAGCTAATTGCTCGAGCCCTTTTTTTTTGGTTACAAGACGAAAAACGAAAAACTAGCTAATATCTATTACATCCTCCCAAGGAGGAACGAGATTGTCATTCTCGTCAAAATAGTTGGAGACACCTTCCACGTCACCAATTTCTATCTCCACCGGCTGACTATGCTTGAACGTGCCCTGTTGGAGAGTAAGCCTGGCTCTTGAAGCTAGATGATCAGCCACTTGGTTCCAAGACCGTGGTATGTGACGGACACGCGCATGCATGGTCCTTGCGAGCTCCCTACATAACAAATACAAGTTGCCCAATCTGTCAAAATGTTGTTTCTCATCATTAATACCATTTACAATCACAAGACAATCCGAGAAAACATCCACGCCATGCGCTTGGATGCGGGAGAGCTAGGAAAGACCCATAAAAATAGCTAGACATTCCGCATCATAAGAGTCTCGGGCCGACACATGAGTGACAATACCATTGATCCAGTGGCCATGGCCACCATGGGCTCGAGCCCTTTTGTTTTCTCCTAATAATCATTGATCATTCAATCAACAACGATAGTTTATAAATTCACCTGTTGACATTAAGCCATATGTATTTCGAGGACATGGTGGACTTCAACCACTCAATTTATCCCATGCTGACATTGTTCATATGATGTTGATTAAAAGACGGTTTATCTCGAAAATAGCAACTTCAATCCAAATTGTCATTAACACGCAAATTTTATAACATCATCTAGAGATGGGTACCTTTATTTAAACAAATAGCGACGCCATTTAATTAGAGTATTGGTAGCTAGTACGAAAAAATGTTCATATCGACATACAGTGTATTAATTTATCTATCTACATTTTCTTAACATGAGTCAACAACAAAATAGACTACACTATAGTCTATAGAGCATTCAATTATATCATTGCAAACCTTGCTTACAAATCTTTCTATAATCATAATACTTGTACATTAAACATCAATAAGTACTCTATGATCCATATAGGCTAAATCAGATCAAACAACAACATAGTAATAATAGACTAATAGCTAACACTTGATCATGATTACGGAGTATTATGATTACCCTTAACCAAAAAAAGTCCAAAACTTTGCTTCCCTTCTACTTTCCCCTTCTATTTCCACCATTATCAATACTTTCCCAATTCATTTGGCGGGATGTGGGCCCTTCAAAGTTTTAACTAATCAAATCTTCTCACATTAATACCCCTTGCCTACATCTCCTCAACCGTCTCTCTTCCCTCCATTATTCTCATTCACGCAACCTCCATTGATGAAAAACAACAAGAAACACACTTACAAAAAAATTATAGTACAATGAAATTCAGTTATAATAAAAAAATATTTATTCTTCTCCATATTATTATTACTAGTACTAGTGTTTATTGTTTGTCCACGGACGGCCTCTCGCTGTTGTCGCTGAGGTCGGCAGTGGACAAATCCTCGTCCACCGCATTTGCGGACTGGAACGAGGATGACCCCAATCCATGCGGGTGGACCGGGGTCTCCTGCGACGGAAATTCTTCGACAACATCCAACCCCCGCGTAGTAGGAATTTCCGTCGCAGGTAAGAATCTCCGAGGGTACATCCCCTCGGAGCTCGGCTCACTTACCTACCTCCGCCGTCTTAACCTACACGGAAACCGGTTTTACGGCTCGATACCCGATCAGCTCTTCAACGCTACGTCACTACACAGTATTTACTTGTACAACAACAACCTCTCTGGCCCACTTCCTCCGTCAATTTGCTCCCTTCCGAGGGTACAGAACGTCGACTTGTCGGATAATCAAATCGCCGGCGAAATTCCGAGGAGTTTGAAGGAATGCAAGCCTTTACAGAGGTTGAATTTAGCTCAGAATAAATTTTCCGGCGACATTCCGGCAGGAGTGTGGACGCAGCTGACCAACTTAGTCGAGCTCGACTTGTCGTCGAACCAGCTCTCTGGGAAGATCCCCGAGGACTTCGGGGAGTTACAGTCTCTCTCCGGGACGTTTAACTTGTCGTTTAATCGTTTATCCGGAGAGATCCCCAAGTCGCTCGGGGATCTTCCCATGACGGTTAGCTTCGACCTGAGGTCGAATAACTTGTCTGGAGAGATTCCCCAGACAGGTTCATTTGCTAACCAGGGTCCCACTGCATTTCTCGGGAACCCTCACTTATGCGGGTTCCCGTTGCAGAGGTACTGTTCCCATATAGATAGTAGTAATAATACTAGTTCCACGAGCTCGCCTCGTGGAACTGACCCGGGACATCACAAGGGGTTAAGTCCTGGGGTAATATTACTAATATCCGCAGCTGATGCTGCGGTGGTTGCATTTGTCGGACTGGTCCTTATTTACCTCTACTGGAGGCGTAAGGATCACTCCAACGGATGCAGCTGCACGGGAACCACCAAATTGGGTGGCCATGGTAAGAGGAGATCGATACTTTGCCAGTGTATAAGCGGGTTTTCGGGTCATGACATTGAGAGCGAGTCAGATAAAGGTAGCTCAGTTGGTGGTAGCGGTGGTGGTGGTGGTGGTGGAGACGGTGGCGAAGGCGAGGGCGAATTGGTGGCAATAGATAAAGGGTTTTCATTTGAGTTGGATGAGTTGTTGAGAGCCTCAGCATATGTGCTTGGGAAAAGTGGGTTGGGGATAGTTTATAAGGTGGTGCTTGGAAATGGTGTGCCTGTTGCTGTTAGAAGGTTAGGAGAAGGTGGTGATCAACAAAGATATAAAGAGTTTTCTACTGAAATTCAAGCTATTGGGAAGGTTAAACATCCTAATGTTGTTAAATTAAGAGCTTATTATTGGGCTCCTGATGAAAAATTGCTCATTTCTGACTTCATTTCTAATGGCAATCTTGCTCATGCTCTTCGAGGTTAGTCCAAATCCTTCATGATTACATTTTTTTTTGGTTTCAAATGTTTATAGAATTATATGTTATGTAGCATATTTTCCCTGATATTCAATTGTGTGGTTAGAATGTTCTTGAATAGGTTTGAGTAAAGACATTATGGAACACAGACGGGTTTCGAATCCTGGTCGTAGTCATAGTTATCACTTACCACCCTCGACGACCTTTTCAGTCTGGTAGATTAAGATGTGCACAATCACACTGAGTTGGAATATAGATATATGGTAGTTTTCATGGAGCTAAATATTGATCAACTTTGACTATATGGAAGAGGATTCAGTTAATTAGTAGTATTTAATTTAAGAGGATCCAACTCTATGTTTGGCATTTAGCAGCTTATGTTCTTTGTCTCTAAACTCTAAAGTGATGCCAAAAATCCATAGTGATTAAGTACATCTTTTTGTTGTCATTAGCATACACTAGTACTCTACTAAGACTGTTATAGCACATCTCGAAGTGATTTTCTCCACCCCAAAAGATGTGACGACATCTAAAAGTTACGTTGGATTCAAATCCATGTTCAAGGAGCCGCGATTGACCTGCTGTTTATTTAACTGTTTTAATTGTAAAATTTGTGGTAGTGTCTTGGATCTATGTTGTTGTAAGTGCCGTTTGACTATCTTTTAATGAGAACTTGTTATTCCCGTCAAAAAAAAAATAGTACTCTACTAAGACTATGCTGCTATAGTAGTTTATCATTTGATATGGTCCACTTTTGTTGGGGGATCTTTGGGTACTAATTTGTCCACACCTATGAACACTGTTGATGTTTAATCATAAAATTGATGTAGAGGTCTCTAATAAAAACACGTTTAGTAAGATTTTCGACCCGTTTAGTGGATCAACAACTAATAATCTTCAAAAGGGTAAATTTACTTAACTGACAGCATCATTCATGTCCAACCTTTTAATGTCACTGATTGGAAGCTAGATTCAGAAATAAGTGAAGGAGGGACACATTTCACACCTAAAAACTAGAGACATTTAAGTGGGAGGGCCATACCATTTCACATTTACACTAATATCTGCATGTGGTTGAGCAGAGGATGAATGTGGCATGTATGTGTATGCAATGCAGTATGCACCTTGGTGAATTTTCAGAATAAGTCCAATGGCGGATCCAGAAAATTTTATATCCCGTGTTCTTTTGCATAATCTAGAGATATTCTCGTACAACATTTTCACGTCGTGTTTTGTATCATTCCGGTATTGGTGGACATCGATACGATGTGAGTGGATCCGCCCCTGCATATGTCCAATTCCAAATAATGCAGCACTTTAAACTGGTCTTGCCCCTTTTTTTTCTGCCTGTCCTGGAAAATATAGGTCAATTTAGTGGGTGTTCCATTTATGAACAAATGAATTCTTCATTATCCTTCATTTATCTTCCCTTACAGTCAAAGAAACCATACAGATTAATCATGCATAAGAAGTAACTTAGTGAATACACTTCAATGTTTGTACAGTACATATAATGAGTGGTTTTTGGTGGGTGGCTATCATTTTCTGCATTCTAGAATGTCTTGTTGAGTAAGCACACTAATGATGCTTTTTTTTTTTTTTTCTCTCTCTTGAGCAATGCCTCAAAATAACCTTCCACCTCGACGCACTAGTGTTGAATGTACACAACCTTACCTCTTTGATCGAATCATGTAAAAGTCAAAATCTGAGTCACCTTCATTATAAATTTGGCAGTTGACCTAAATTGGGTTGTGGTCTGGTCAGTCCACCTAAAGAGGTTACACTTAGTTGCATTTTGAACAAACTTTGCACATTGGATACTTTTATTTATGAATTTATATGCTTCTTGCTTGAAATGTAGATCATAAGTCAACTTAGCTTCCAAGTCTAACTACTACCAGTAATCTCCAAGAAATTGTATGCTCAAATTTTCAGATTTAGATCCATCCAAACAATTACTTTGGGTATTTTTAAATACAAAGTTGGTGGAAAAATCAAACATGTTGTTGCTTGTATGTTTTGACTGCAAAGATTCTGTCTTTCTAGTAATCTTGCCTTTGTCTATACTCTATACTCTACTCATCAGTGGCTGACCAGTGACACTACTGCTGAGTCCATTTTCCGAGTTAGGCCATCCAATGACTTTTTCACACGACCATTCATGTTAGCCGACCTTTATCGTTTTGGTATTTAAGTTATCTAGGATGATACGGCTATCATGATCACGCAACGATTTGTTTTAGAGCTATAGTT
Organism: Spergularia azorica; assembly: GCA_038382645.1. NCBI lineage: Eukaryota > Viridiplantae > Streptophyta > Magnoliopsida > Caryophyllales > Caryophyllaceae > Spergularia > Spergularia azorica. The sequence goes on from JBBYHQ010330673.1 coordinate 29,323, forward strand.
TGTGACATACTTCGACTTTGTTGGTGTTATCTCTATAACAACTGTGTAACATATTGTGTTCTCTTAGATCATGTATCAAAGATGATATCTTTTGGATTTCGAAAAAAAGAAAAGATTACAACTTTTGGATCATTACTTTAAATTCTAACTGATCATAATGTGCTTGTAACAGGGAGAACAGGGCAGCCATCAGCAAGCCTAACATGGTCTACAAGGCTAAAAATCGCGAAAGGGACGGCTAGGGGGTTAGCCTATCTTCATGAATGTAGCCCAAGGAAGTTCGTTCATGGGGACGTAAAACCATCCAACATCCTACTAGACAATGAGCATCAACCTTACGTGTCCGATTTCGGCTTAAGCAGGTTAATTAGCATCACAGGGAACAACCCTTCTACATCAGGTGGCTTCATGGGTGGTGCACTCCCTTACATTAAGCCAGTTAACCAAGAAAAATCAAACAATTATCGCGCTCCAGAGGCTCGGATACCAGGCAGTCGTCCGACCCAAAAATGGGATATCTACTCATTTGGGGTGGTTTTGCTTGAGTTGCTTACAGGGAAGTCCCCTGATCACTCAACTCCTACAGCGTCCACCTCGACCGAGATTCATGACTTGGTCAGGTGGGTTAGGAAGGGATTCGAGGACCAGAACCCGCTTTCGGAGATGGTAGACCCTATGTTGCTACAAGAGGTTCATGTTAAGAAAGAAGTACTAGCTGCTTTTCATGTTGCACTTGGTTGCACTGAGAGTGACCCTGAGATTCGGCCTAGGATGAAAACTGTGTCTGAGAATCTTGAGAAAATTGGAACTTAAAAACAACATTTGGAACATTGTATGATTGTAATATTAGTGATTTTTTTCTTCTTCACTTTTTTTGTAAGTTCTATTTTTTTGCAAGTGTATAAGTATAACATCATGTATTAGGAAGAAAATGAGCTCATGATTTATGCGGATTCAAATTTTGTTAAGCCTCAATCTAATAGAGAAGATGAGATCTATTACTTGTTTTCAAGAATCAAGACCTAGGATTGAATTGCACTTTTATTTTAGTCCAATTGTATTTGAAGAATTAAATCGTTACTTGCTTGTTGTATACGGTGTATAGATGTAAGACAAATCACCATTCATGAGTCTTTCGTTAAGACCTACGAGTAGTCTCCACTTCTTGTGGAGGTCATCTTCTGAATGACACTCGATCATTGCCTAAAATAATAAACTACATAATTCAGAGTTCGTATTTAAGAATGGAACTTAGCATAAGAATCACCATTGCTCTTCCTCTTAGTCGCTCTAATTGTATACTTGGCAAAAGTTAGCTTAATGTCAAGAGTTCATCTGACTTGCCCATAAAACGCATCGAAAGAGCAAAAGACGTGATGGACCGTAATCAACTCGACCTTTACTATATCGAGACCAACCAAAACCAAACCGCCCAAACCAAAGTGACTTGTGGTCCAATACTACCCTCACCCTATTAATGACCCAATAAGCCCCGAACCTAATCCGACTCGACCCGACTCGAACAATTGCCGACTTACTTGCCATCCGAGCCAAAAAAACGAATTAAAAACTTGGAACCGCCTTTCTCTTCCTCATTTGGGAAAAATTGGAATAAAACAAAAATAAATAAATAAAAAAAAATCGCACGAGCTCCTCTTCTTCTACTATCACTGATTTTCCCCAATTAATTTTTTTTCTTCCCCAATTAATGTTTGCCCCCAATTTTTGCTCAGATTAATTGAGCAGTTTCACTCATAATCAATCGTGCAATTTCGCCCAATTCAATTTTATCAATTGTACAGGTAAAAATTTAATTCCTTTTTTTTCGTATTATTTGATCGTTTACTCCCTAATTTGATCAATTTCTAGGTTATGTTCAATATAATTGCTAAATTTAGTTCAATAAATTTGGGGGAACTCTTGATTGAGGGGGAAATTGGAATAGAACTGGCTGAAGACCCAACTTTTTAGGTTAATTAGGGTTTAGTAGTATTAATTTTGCTCTGAATTTTATTTCTAAGTAGCTCAATTGTAGTATTATACCTCCTATATTCCGGTGCAACGTTGCGTACACCTGACTCCCTTTTACTGTGTTGCGAACCGAGTAGCGAATTTAGTAATTAAATTCTGAACTAGGGCTGAGAAGTTGGAGCTGATTACTTGATTAGTGGTATTAATTTGGCCTATTTGATTGTTGAATTTGTGAGGAATTAGCAATTCAAGTTGATTTAGGACTGAGAAGTTGGAGCTGATTCGAGTAATATCGATTTGCTTACGATATTTCTTAAAATCTTGCAGATTTTTGTAATAAAACCTCGATTCTGAAGGATTGCATTCTCCCAGTTTTTCAAGGATGAAGGTTGGTAGTTCAATGTTCGTTTTGTGTCACTCGTTTTTTTACTTCCACTATGTGTTTAGTATGTTTGGTTTGGTAATGTAACCATCAAGTATGATGGCCGTTTCATTTGCAGATGTGTTATCTTTTGTCGATGTTTTGCTTCGTTTTCTTGATCTCTGCGATTGATGATATTTGTCCAACTGTTAAATCGAGCTTTAAAAATGGTAGTACACATGTAATATTTATGTTTAATACAAAACGAAACAAAGACAAAGTTGGTTTCTTTAAGACGGTTAGAAATTTGCTTGTGAGTATCCAATTTGCCATAGTGCAATTGGTAAGACTGTTTTAAAGTGATAGTGGTCCTGTAATTGATTTGCTACATTTTGGCTGAGGCGGATTATATACAAAGTTTGTAGTTGTGAGGATTCAGCAGTTCTGATGTCAATCCCATTCTTATTATTGGGATATAACTATTGTTGACTTGTGTGTTGTGATTTGAATTGTGCTTTTCAGAAGGCTGATATTGACAGCACTCTGGACACTCTGGAAGGCGAGAAACCCACTGGTGGTGGCTTGTACATACCTGGGAAGGAGCGTATGTTGTTTCGATCCCGAGAGAGGTCTCGCCTCGGTATGATTTAATTATTTTCTTGCTGCTTGGAGAGGAGTTGCTTCACATATGCCTTCGGTTTGTGGAATAATTTTGGAATCAAAAAATACTTTCTACGACTGTTTTGCAACGGAAAATAGATGAGGGATAAACCCTTGGTCTGACTACACAGAATAAAAGAAGTGAACAGAGGGAGAAGAGAGAGGAAGAATTTCAAGAGTGGAATGTTGGCAAACCCTGCTTATAAGAGAAAATTGGGATATGCATGTGGGGAATTTGTATCCTGCTCTTCTTGTCTTCAAACATGATTTTTTTTTTCTCGAACCAAATGGATCCCTAATCTCACAATAGTTTCTTCATTGATTAGATGGAAATGTTTGCATGTCTTTATATTTTCATTTGGTGTACCTTTTTGTTTTTGGGCGGAGGTGGTTTTCAGACTGGACAGCTGGATTTCCACCTTGTTTAATTTTTTGCTTGCTCATACCTCCAGGTGGCTATAGTTGATTGAACCATAAGAGTTGAACTAGTAATGTCTGTCAACACAAGGAATTCAGTGCTAAACCTTCTTATCATCTTATTCCCTGTCTATGTAGCAAGATTTTGATTGTGTCGTTCTAGTACTTAGTGTGAGTGCTTCGAGTGAAAATTAAGTTTTTAGCTTCTTCTTGGCCCTTATTGTTCCGTTGACCACATAGTAACCTTTCCTATTTTGGTATCTTCCCTTTTTGCTTGTATTAAAGTCCGGTTCTTTGCTCTATCAATAATCAGTTTCTGAATTGAAGCCATTGGATGCCTTGGGTGTGTTCTCTCGATCTTATTCTTGCTGAGCTTTCCTGCAGCACAGTTGTCTCTTTGGTCACTTTTTGCTGAACTTTCCTGAAGTTTAGTCGTCTCTGAGGTCACTTTTTGTTGAACTCTTCTGAACTATTCTAGACTCTATTGAACTTAACATTGTCAAGCATAAGTAAGTTTAGATACTCTAGAAAATACTCCCTTATGGTGGTCTTGCTGTGCGTATTAGCATATTAGTAATGAGATAGGTGTTACCCAAGTTTTGTTGCTATATCTGAAGCCGGTCTTAAATGTTTCATCAGGGTTGGACACGCTTGCTTTGGCAAAGCGGGCTGAGTCAAAAGCTAATGGTGCTTTGAAGGCTCATAGAGAGGGACTTACATCTGTTGCAGCATCGCTTGATGATGAAGAGAAGTCAACTGTTACTGGTGCAGATGAAGATGGGCCCAATGATCAAAGAGAACGGCCTATTAGAAGATACCGTGAGTCTGTTGCGAGTGAGGCTTCTGAATCAGGTAAGTCGTTGTTTAATGTATTCACAACCCTTGCTTTCACTTTTCCTTTTACATTCTACAGCCCCCGGACTTGGACAGTATTTTTTCCTGCCATGCAGTTGACCTGTAAATGGTTCTGACATATAGGGAAAATTGTGGTCAGGGGACTGTTTGTTTGTCAAATCTGTTTTTAATTCTATGTTACTCTGGAGGGATTTAGAACACTCTTGTATTTCCTTCCACTCACCCCCCAAATTTCCCTGTATCTTGTCCTGTTACAACATGCGAATTGCAAGGTATTCTGCTTGTTTTCACCAGTAAGGTCTGCTCTAAAATTCTTTTTTTGATCGCTTTGCAGAAAGCTATGTAACCGGAGAAGGTGAAGTCACTGATAACCATCGTTCCAGAGAAAGTGTCCGCTCTGAATACTCAAGAGTTGACAGAGCAGACTCTAGGAGTGAAAGAGTAAAAGGATCACATAGATATAATGACGATGATAGCAAACACTGGAGTCGTGGTGCAGATCATGGACGATATGATAGAAGACATAGTGGCGAACGGTATGAGAGAGGTTCTAGTGGAGGGCGATATGAGAGGGGATCAAGTTCCGCACGATATGAGAGAGACTCTGGCAGTGAATATGGAAGGAAACGAAGTAGGCATGAAGGATCTAAGAGGACCCCTGGTATGTTTAAACTCCTGCTATCTTTTGCTGATATTGCATGTCGTAGCAGTTACTTATGAAAAGAAAATGGTCTGGGATTTTCAAAAATGGAAGTTGATGATCTTGAGTTGCCTGGTTTGAGTGATTTCTGCACCACTTCATCCCTGCTAATTAGTTTGAGTGTTTTGATCTCGAAGGCTTCTCAAGTTATTAACGAAGTATGAAAAATTAAAGTGCAAATCCATAGTAGTTTTCATGAAAACTTGTGCATTAGAATTTGGTTTTCAAATCTTGTATACTTTGGCCTTAATTCAGAGCACTAAATAACAACATTAGGTAGTGCTTATGAACTTCTGCTTCAATTATGAACTTCTGCTTCAACCAGCCTGTAATTTGTGAGTAACCGCATTTTGAAGTTAAGCTTTCACTGCTCTTAATCTTGTGATATGCATATTGCAGGGAGATCAGACTGGGATGACGGAACATGGGAATGGCAGGATACTCCACACCGAGATGGTTACCGTGGTTCTAACAAACGCTATCAGCCATCACCATCCCCAATGCTGGTCGGAGCGTCCCCTGATGCTAGATTGGTGTCTCCGTGGCAGACTCCACGATCTGGTATTGTTTGCTCTGCACACTGTTGTATACGACCGATCAATCAGATATTGCTTTTGGATTATTATATCTCTGATCCATTTTTATTTTGAAATTGTTTAGGTGCATATGCTTCCCCATGGGATTGTGAGGCCCCATCACCTATTCCTATTCGTGCTGCTGGCTCCTCGGTTCGATCTTCAACCTCCAAGTACGGAGGCAGACAATATCAAAATCGACAATCCATCGATGTTTCACAAAACTTAAGGGTATATTTCTGCACCACTTGTCCTTGTTCCAGTCAGCTGGTACCTATTTAGGGCCTGTACTTAATCTATTTTCTCTGCTTAATACTCTGTTCCACTGTGGGGTGGTTTTCTCATCACTTAGCTTGTTCTTCTACGTATTTTAGGATATGGATGGCGATAATAGTTCGATGCCTGTAGAGCAGAATTTTGAAATCACAGATAGTATGCGCTTGGAGATGGAGTTCAACTCAGATCGCTCATGGTGAGTGAACCTTATAACTCATTTGACTTGTTCCCATCTGCTATCATCTGCCCCTCCTCGAGTACGATTGACTTAGTATACTTCTTTCTGATTGTCTGTTTTGTTCTAGTTTAAATGGTTGGCTGACTTGGTGTAATGGTCACTCTCTTTTTCTAGTTTAATGTGATGGCTTGGTTCGCTGGACATAATTATCTTGTTTGTTACTCTGTGCTCGGTTGTTAGATCTTGTTGTTTTTTGCTTTCCTCTGAGAGGTACCACTTCTTCAGAAAAAACTTGTACATGACACACCGATTAATGCTAGAATTGTTCTGTTCTAATCTATTTGTATTGACTGTAATGTTTTATACCACCCAACTTGCCACATCAGTCAATTTGTTTTCTATGCTCTTCATCTTCATTAGATTGAGTCTCATACTGAAGAATATAAATGTCAGATATGATAAATGGTTATGGCATTTTGTCTGGATGAAATGAGGATAGAAACAAGGATGAATGAGGGACAAAGGGTTTGTATTTGTTGATGAGGTTGTTCTGACCTTGAGTTTTTTAATGTGGCAAAGGTATGACAGAGAGGAAGGGAGCACAATATATGATGCCGATAGCTCATCATTTTATCATGGTGATGACGCCACAAACAAGAAGAAAGAAGTTGAATTGGCCAAACGGCTGGTATGTCCAAGACTCATTGTGTCTCTTCGTTGTTCTTTTCCTTCATATCTTGTATTCGGTACTTATCTTCTAAATCTTAAAGAGTGTCTTTTGTGAGAATTGTGACCTGTTACCACAATGCCTGTTATCATGTAGTTGTCTAATCAGACATTTGTAGGTTGAGACTTAGAGGCTCCGAGGTCATGTTACTGTAGAGGTTCATATCATGAATCTCTTTACATAAAACTAGGGATTTTGAAAGATTGAGTTTCTGATATAGGGTTTGGCTGGGGATAAACTAGGTCTATATATTTGATTGTCATCTGACCTTTTGCACTTCATGGATACTTTATAGGTGAGGCGTGATGGAAGTTTAATGTCGCGTGCTCAAAGCAAGAAGGTATCACAGATGAGTGCTGATAAGCAACAGTGGGAAGACAGACAACTTATGAGGTCAGGTGCTGTTCGAGGCACTGAAGTTGATACTGAAATTGACAATGAAGAGGAGAACAAAGTCATTCTTCTGATTCACGGTAAGTGAAAGGGCTTCCTCTGCCAAAGTGAAGGGAGAAAGAATATTAAGGAAAAAGTTGTAAGGTGATATAGTAGTAGTTCCAATCTGTAAGACAAAATGAATCACTGCAGGATTAGATGTGCGAACCCTGACATAGAAAATTAGTGGCTAAAGATGCTGTTTTGTGCATGTTACAGATACGAAACCTCCTTTCTTGGATGGTAGAGTTGTTTTCACTAAACAGGCAGAACCTTTGATGCCTCTAAAGGATCCAACATCAGACATGGCTATAATATCACGTAAAGGGTCGAATTTAGTACGGGAAATTCGTGAAAAGCAGAGTTCTAACAAATCGCGGCAACGATTTTGGGAGCTTGCTGGATCTAAACTTGGTGACATCCTTGGTGTTGAGAAGACAGCCGAGCAGGTTTGTTTTGTGTGCAAAGAATAGTATCATTGTTAATTGGTTCATCGTTTGGGTTTTATAAATTGTTAGTAAGATGGGGATAAAGCCCTAATTGGTGTCTGCTATTCCAGATTGTGCTGATAAAGGGTTTTATAAATTGTTAGTAAGATGGGGATAAAGCCCTAATTGGTGTCTGCTATTCCAGATTGATGCTGATAAAGCCCAGGTTGGTAAGGATGGGGAGATAGATTTTAAGGAAGACGCAAAGTTTGCGCAGCATTTGAAGAAGGATGAAGGTGTGAGTGATTTCTCAAGGACAAAAACTATGGCTGAGCAGCGACAGTATCTTCCTATATTCTCTGTACGAGATGAGTTGATGCAGGTACTGATTCTTACTTAGCAAGCTTGAAAGGAATCTGGGTGAGACAAGGCAAGAATAATTTTGCCCGCTTATTGTTTCCTGTTTCATTTTTGGCGCTCATTTCTTCAATTTTGATGTCACAGCTGATTCGCGAGAATCAGGTCATCGTCGTCGTTGGAGAAACTGGTTCAGGGAAAACCACCCAATTGACACAGGTTTGTAGGGGTCTTGTTCTTATTATTCACTGTCATGTCTACTTTTGTACCATGCATGACCATGATGGGAACTAATAAAACAGTGACATTGTCCATTGGCTATTAGAACGTAATATATGGTCGGGATTTGAAGTTTTTTATCAAGTCGCTTGATTGAGGGCTGAGCTTTGTAGCTGATAGATCTAATAATTCACAATGTTTGCCAGTATTTGTATGAAGATGGCTACACATCTTATGGTATTGTTGGATGCACACAACCCAGACGTGTAGCTGCCATGAGTGTTGCAAAAAGGGTTAGCGAAGAGATGGAAACTGAACTGGGTGATAAAGTTGGGTACGCTATTCGTTTTGAAGATGTTACTGGACCAAATACCAAAATCAAGGTTACCATCTATTTCCTCCCGTGTTAAATTTTTTTATAGAGTTGTTTGCTATTGAACTTGCTTCTCAATGGTTTCCTTGTACCCTAATTTTTTCAATTCCTCTGGTTTTTATATTGCAGTATATGACAGACGGTGTGCTCCTACGTGAGACCTTGAAAGATTCAGAACTTGAGAAATACCGGTAATGATTCAGACAACACGGTGTGTGTTCTTGCTGGTTTGATTAAATTTTGCTGAGTTTTGTATGGATTCTCAATAGGAATATGTTTATTCTTTCAGTGTCATTGTAATGGACGAAGCCCATGAGAGGTCACTGAGCACGGATGTTCTGTTTGGAATTTTGAAGAAGGTGGTTGCCGAACGTCGAGACTTCAAGCTCATCGTGACATCAGCAACACTGAATGCTGACAAATTTTCAACTTTTTTTGGAGGGTAATACTTGTTGTTACTCACTTTATTTAACATGAGGGTGGGGGGTGGAAGGACATCGAGTGAAGTGGAGGATGCCAAAGTAGCAATTATATTGCTAATCCCTTTTGAGGAAAATTTAATTTGGAGAATATTGACTTATTCTGATCATAATGGTATTGGGGTGATGGGGTGACTCAAATAGAAATATAGAATTCTGTCATAGACTGGGTAAAGGAGGTAATGCTGTAATGTCTCTTTCCAATGGAGGTGACATACTACAATTCATTTTGAATATTTGGGATCTTGAGTAGAATGTATTATGCTCTATCCAGGTCTAATGCCACCATGCATTGTGTACATGTATGTCATGTTTATGTCTCCTTTTTCTATGGTTCTTGTGCCTTCCACATTTTGTTCTTAGTTCGGGGTTTGCTAGAAGATTCCTCAGTGAAATGAGCCACATTAACGAACTTCCAAGGAGCATGTTTTTGTGGTCTTAGAACCTTTCTTTGCTTGCCATCTTTTCTACTTTATGAACTCACAATTTTGATGTGTGTTGTTTCAGGGTTCCAATTTTCAAGATTCCTGG